>VWPW01006682.1:0-12806 GCA_013389825.1 Crypturellus undulatus | reverse complement strand
CAGGGGATTCCTCCAAGGAGTTCCCTGCAGAGGTCAAAGTTAGCTGNCCTCCAAGGAGTTCCCTGCAGAGGTCAAAGTTAGCTGTCTTAAAGTCCAGGGTTGCAATCCTACTTCTTGTCCAGCTTCCTCCTCGCAGGATCGTGAATTCCATCATCTCGTGGTCACTGCAGCCAAGACTGCCCCCAACCTTCACATTTCCCACTAGGCCATCTCTGTTTGTTAGTATCAGGTCTAGCAGCGCCCCTCCCCTTGTTGGCTCATCAACCACCTGCATCAAGAAGTTATCCATCTGCAATGCTCTGCAGGAACCTCCTGGACTGTCTGCTCCCAGCTGTGTGATTATCCCAGCAGACATCAGGGCGGTTGAAGTCCCCCATAAGGACCAGGGCCTGGGATTGTGAGGCTTCTTGCAGTTACCTGTAGAAGGCCTCATCCACTTCCTCTCCCTGATCAGGAGGCCTGTAGTAAACTCCCATGACCGATCGTGTCGCCTTTGTTGACCTGCCCTTTAATCCTCACCCACAGGCTCTCGACCCGTGCTTTGTCCTCCCCTACGCGGAGCTCCATACAGTCCAGTTGCTTTCTCCCGTAAAGAGCAACTCCACCACCTCGCCTTCCTGGCCTGTCCTTCCTGAAAAGCCTGAAGACATCCACGGCCACGTTCCAGTCATGAGAGCTGTCCCATCATGACTCAGTAATTGCAGTGAGATCATGGCCCTGCAATCGCACACGCATCTCCAGTTCGGCTTGTTTATTCCCCATGCTGCGTGCGTTTACATAGAGGCATTTCAGTTGGGCACCCAGCGTGCCTCTCTTTCTAGCTGGGGCAGCTGGAACTCGACCATGCGGGTCTACAGAAGGTCTCTTGTTTTCCCATCTCGCCTCTTCAGGCTCTGGAGTTAGGCGGCTGCGAGTGGCGTGGCAGGCCATCGCCTACCCCATAACCTGCTTCCCCAATGATACCCCCCTCCCCCCTCGAGTCTAGTTTAAAGCCCTCTCGATGAGTCCTGCTAGTTCATGTCCCAGGGCTCTCTTCCCCCTTTGAGAAAGATGGATCCCATTAGATTCCATCAGGTCTGCCGCTCTGTAAGGTTTCCTGTTACCGAAGAAACCAAACCTGTGGCGATGACATCAGCCACGGAGCCATGTGTTAATGGAGCATGTCCATTTCTTTCTATATTGCTGCCAGCACTGGGAAGAATGGAAGAGAATATGACCTGCGCCCCTGAATTCCTAATTTTCTGTGCCAGTTCCCTAAAGTCCCTTTTGATTGCCCTCAGGCTGCGCGTTGCCGCTTCTTCTCCTCCCACATGTAGGACCAACAATGGATAATAGTCAGTGGGTTTAACCAGGCTGGGAAGCATCCGCGTGACATCCTTAACCCGGGCCCCAGGAAGGCAGCAGACCTCTCTTAGGGGAGGGTTGCGCCTACATATCTGACCCTCCGTGCCCTGAATTGAGGAATTGCCCAGAACTGAAAAAAAAAAAAAAAAAAAGAAAGAGAAAGAGAAAGAGGAAAAAAAGGATGGAGAAGTGGAACATTATGCAGCGGCTGTTGAAGAGAGCATGCAGTGAATGAATGAGAGCAGACACAGATCGGTTTGCAAAGTCTGGAAAATAAATACATTTACTGCCAACTAGGATGCTTTCGTTAGCACCAGCTTCTCCCTCATCCTCCCAGTCTCCTAGACTTTGCTGGCCAAGATCCTCCAGGAGTCTTTCCATGGCCTTGGAGGGACTCTAGACCAGTGTCTGTTCTGATTTGATGACATCCCAAAAATTTAGAAGTCATGGGGAGTAATAGACCAAGAGTTGCTCTGCTGGCTAGAGAAAATTCTTGCTTTGGATTTTTTTTGACTGTTTCTATTTTTCCCACGCTGATATGCATTCTGGTTAGGGACATTATGCTCAACTGATGAGAGATGATGCTGAACTAAGGCCCTGAACTCAGCACTGAAATCAGCTCTAGACTTTGTCCACAGTTGGTTGCTATCATCCTGGTTAGACCTGGCTCCTCTTCGATGCCCTCAGCCCAAAGTCCCACCCTTATTTTGAAATGTCACCCTGAACTTCCCAGGGTTTGGATGAAGGGAGTAAACTGGTATCCCCAGAGCAGATGCACGATTTGGCTCTACAGTTATTTCTCAAGCCAAAAGGGTTAGAAAACTGACTTCATGAAGACAGCTTGAGGTAGAGCTGTTGTCACTTGCATTCCTGGGTATCCCAGGACAAGCAGTGTGAGCCATACAGACCCAGACTGTGTATGAGGAAGATGAAAAGGTCTCTAGGATCCCTCTTATCCCACAAGGCTTTCTGCGTGTATTGGAGCCAAAAAAAGAAGAGCAGGTTGGCACAGACTAGCAACAGTGTCACACCAAGTCTTAGCTCTTTCCTTATCTCAAATGTGCTGCCCAGGGTAGCAGGATGGATTAGGCTTGGCTTGGCAAAGGGCTAAAACACTTTGCTTCCCTTAATGGCACAAGGAGAAGCTTTTGGGGGACAAATGAAATCCTGCTCCATCCCCAGAAAGTGGCAGCAACATACAGCTCCTGTTGGGCTACAGTACAGGACGGCACTGGCCATGGTGGTAGGGGCTGGCTGTGATGGTGTGTGTCCATGGTGAGGTGGCACTGAGCCGCTGCCAAGAGCTAAGGGCGGTGTCACCAGCTGCCTAACTGCACCTGGGTGCCTGTTCATGCCAGGTAGGTATCCAAAATGCTCAGCATGGTGCACACTTTGTATATGTGCTGCTGAGTATAGGCGCTGGCATAGCCTACATACCTTAGCTCAGGGCAACTCCAAAGCTGAGGAGAGGCTCTTGAACATAAACTTCTCTGAGGAAATCATTTTCTTTTATAGTTGGAACAGGAAGGACCAGATTGATCTGCTAGTGACCACTGGTTCTGGAGTGGGTACTGCCATCCCTTTGCCTGTCCTCCACGCACACCTACAGACACTATGGATGTGACAACATGGACACACACATGCACATACAGATGAAGGGTTGGTTAGAACTTGCTGAGGGTGAAAGAACCAAAACAAAAACAGAAAATGCACTTTAAAATTAAAGTCAGAAGTGGACATCCTCTCTGCCTAACTTGGATCTGTATTTTAAGCACTGCATGAAGTTTTCCTTCAAAAGTAGGGGCCACTTATGTCACTTATCTAGATGTGTAGGGGAGGAGATTTTTTAAGGTCTCTAGAGGGATGTCCTGCCCACCCAGGTGACATACCTGAGCTTAGTCAAGTTTTGTAATAAGCAGTAATATCTTTGGGTCAATTGATTGACTGACTGACTTAGATGAAACTAAGGCTTTCAAGTGCACAGTCCCTTCTTAAGGTCTTGAGCCTGGGCAGACAGACTTCCCTCTGGAGGGCCTAAAAAGGCAAATGCCTTTTTCTGTTAACTAGGTAAAGAAGTTAGATGAGGACTGCTTCATCGGTGTCCTGAAATTCAGAGTCAAGTTAGGCATCTGTGCTAGATAGACTGGACACCAACCAAACTCATCTGTTTAAGAAAAGCAATTCACTTTGTTGGGAATGTATAAGCATGTATAAAATCTGAGTATTGCTGAGGTAAATTTGTGAATAAAAGTGTTAAAGTTATGAAGACAAATATATACAGCCTAGTTCAGAAGTGATCCCTTGGCAATACAGAGGGAGCATACTTTCTTAGTCCTGGGCGTTGTGCACAAGGACAGATTATGTAATGCAAATACGCTAAGTGAATGCCAGTTATTGGGCTTCTGCTTTGAAGCATCTATGTGGAGCCTGAGACTGTTCTTCAACAGTGGAAGAAAGGTGGACTGGTTTAGTGGAGAGAGACAGGGCTTGAAGGTCTCAATTAACCTCATCCTCAAGCAGCCTTTGAGATTAGGTTAGGTGACCCATGGCCAAAAGGAGTCTATGTCTCTCTGTTGATTATAAAGATGACCTTGAGTGACTAGCTCAAGACAGCTAAGCTATATGTCTCTAAGATGAGAGGAAATAAATCCTAATTAACTGAAGTCACAGCTACAGTACACACAACCTTATTGATGTCCTTACAATGCTTTCCTGCTCTTCTACCAGCACTGCAGACCTAATGCTGCAAACATCACTTTCTATGGAAAGCTTTTCACAGTGGTTTCTGACCAGACTTTAGGAATTGACTCCGTTGTGAGAGACATTTGTTGCCCATGTCATAAGCCAGAGCAAGATCTACTTTCTCCTGAAGCCTTTGGCCTGGACTAGATATAAGTGCTTAGGAGTGTATTTACTCTAGACTTTACATGTTTGATGATTCTGCTCACCTAAGATCTAAATGGACCTTGAAGGTGTCTTTCTCTTTTACTCTCCAGTGACTAGAAAGGAAATTTAGTAAGTCAGGCTGAGTGAACAACCTGTGGAAAGCTTCAAGACTGCTTTTTTTCTCTGCTATGAATAAGAAACAGCACAAGTGATTATATCAGAATAAGCAGGTGATTAGAGACTGCAGGATGATGAGAGGATTGAGGCATTTATTGATTATCCGCACACACCTTCCATCTCTACTTTCTACATATGGTCCTGCTAAAGAGCACTAATGTCCCTGCAAATGGTTCCAATTTTTCAGCTATTCAGCTGTATTTCTTTTATTCCCCACAGATAAGAGTCATTGCTGAGTCCTGATGGTCATGAACCTGGGGCTCTGCAGATGAATAGGGCGACCCATCAAGACTGCTGGAGCACTATACAAGCACAGATTTCCCAGAGGGCAGAGAAGAGGATGTCAAAGGGACTTTGGCCCCCATTTACACCTCCAGTCTAGTGGGCAGCTGTGGGCTAAATACATATCTGTGAACAGCATGATGGATTCTGCCCTGCCTACTCTCAGTGCCAATGAAAAATTGCCCCGGTGTCAGTGGGAGAAAGATCACTGCTCTTGCTACTGAATATTTAAGTGACAAAGTGAAGCTATGGAGTGAAGCAGGATTTTTGTCCAACTCTACAACAAGCTGTTGAAAGAGAGAGAGAGGAATGGTCCTTTCTTGAAGAGTTTATGAACTAAGAAAGTTCTGATCTTTGAAGGTACACAGTTTAAATGCACTGTGATATTCAATATCTAATTTGAGAAATGCATCTCATGCTATGCTTGTGCAGCACCTCACAGACGTCTGATTGATGTCAGGCTATGAATGTATCTGCAAGGCTTGAAAATGCAATCTTCTACAGTTTAAGATTATTTTGTTGTCACAGGACCACAAAGAGAGTTGGGCCAATACTGCCTCCTTCACAGTCCACTTTCTAGCTGAAGCTCTTTCTTACTCTTCCACTTGACTGTGTTCTATTTGTCATTTATTTCTACTGTATCCTTCCCCTGAGTCTTTTCTAGCCAAGTTCCCATGGATCATCTTTTCCATCCATTTTTCTGTGCTGTCTTGTAAGCAAAGACCCTCTCCCTAAAGAAACTCAAAGGCCCTTGTGTCTTCCTCTACCAAAGTGACAGCCTCCTGTGCTGGCTTAAAGTTGCCAGCCTCTGATGATGGCTTAAAATTGCTCATATGACCACCCCACATGCAGGTTTCCCTATCTTCATGCCATACCCACTACCCTGTGTTTGCATGCATGCACATGTGCTTGTAAGACCATCCAAAATTGCAGTCAGGATCCTGTCCTTCCATCTCTTAGAGCCTGTGACTGAGCACACACCTCTGGCAAGGCAGGTGACAGATCTCTATAGTTATTGCCTCTGAGGCTGATCAATATTATTTAAATTCCAACCCGTGTTTTTCTCCCTTGCCTTTCTTCTTGTTTCTATAGCAATTTCTCTCTCTGTTTTATGCCTCTGCACTAACTTTCTTCCAGTGGTGGAGGGCTCTGCCCACCCCTGTCTCAGCCCTCCCTCCTCATTGTACCTAGACACCAACAGGCATAAATATACCCCCATCCTGGCCTCCCTGCCTGCTTGGAGGAGGTACAGGAGGGACGCGGGGCTCTTCACAGCTGGCTCCATCCCTGCAATGTTGCTGCTGAGGTTGTTGCAGGGAGTCCAAGATTAGGAGCCTAAATGTCTTAGAGTGGGAAGGGCAGTGAAGGAGTCTTTGCATCCATGCTGGGATAAAATGACACCTAATCATTTATACCAGAAATCAATACATTTACCTGGACTCTTGGGGGGCTATTTTTAGGAAGCAAAAAAAATGAATGTTTTTATTGGATACTCCAGTTCTAACATCCAAAGGTTAAAAAGGAGACAGATATGATATATGACTCTTTATATACATGAATATGCACACATGTATCACACATGCATATATAAAGAGGTACTATATGTACATACATATCAACAGAGACAATTAAAAATACACAGACAGAGAAGCTAACATGTTCTAACAGCAAGATGGGAGTCCAGCATTTTGAATGCTCATGTTTTCTCTTTTTTTCTTCTTTTTTTTTAAAAAGATGTTTGATGTCCCTGCTTCACTTTTTCCATTTATAAATTAAAGGTGATGACAAAAATTAGCTCTTAAATTATAATGCTCTTCTCTCAAATAATCCTATGACTTATTTGCTGTGCAGTGTTGTTACCAGGAGCGTTCTCATTTAACTATGTTACATTAAGACCTGCTTGAAAAAGTGCAACTATTTTTTTCAGAGGAAAATTCATGAAAAGGCAGAGGAGCAAAGAAGGCCCAATAGCTCTCTTTAAGCCCAGGGTTTGGGTATTTCAACAACCTTCCCACCAATCCTGGAGCACCAGCAACCCAGTGACCAATCTCGGAGAAGGGCGCTCCCTAATCTTTCACAGGTGACCTCTATATTCCCACAGCTCTTTATCTTCACCAGATGATCCTTATTAACCTTTCCTGTATATTCCCATAATGGTTGGCCTCAGAAAATCCTTTATCCATCAAGCAATCAGATTATTGTTTTCATCCTTGACCATATCAACCTTTCTTCCTATATATTCCCATAAAAAGTGTTATTATTTTGTCTTTCTTTCCTCTGAATATTTTAGCTAAAAAACAAAAGAAGACTGGGGTGGGGGAGATGGTGAGAGGAAGAGATTAATTTTTGTTTTTTTTTTTTTTTTTTTTTTAATCAATCTGAAAGCCAGTCTATTTTTAATAGAAATATAGTGTTTTGAAGGCCAACATTTTTAATCAAGTCATTTTTGGTTTTTTTTTGTGCTGTTGGCATTTCTCTTTTAATCTCCTAGAATGAAAATTTGCTGCGGAAACATACGGTTTGGTCAAAATGTCACTTTTTGGTCGCCCCTCTCCTTCCCCTAGCCAGTTTGATGAAAAAATGTCAAACAGCAATAGCTTTGTCACCTCTGATTTATCCTATTTTTCTAAAGCCATTAGTCTCAAGCAGCAGACAAGGAAGCACTGCAAGGGAAGAGCCGCTCCTTGAGAAGCCAGTGTGGATGGTCAGGAAAGGTCACTGGTTCCCTGCACAGTGTTGCCCTTCCTCACTCTGATGACAACAAGGTGGCTGCAGCCTGACAGGGGTTAAAGAGAGGCAGGGATGCCCAGAGGATGATGAGTCCAGGGGTGCCCAGAGGAAGGACAGTCCCAGGGCTTGGCTGGGATGGTGCAGGGTGGTCGAGGCTGCAGGGCAGGTGGGTGCAGCTTCACTGCCCAAGAGTTTGACCATAAAGGTCAGTGCAATAAACTCCCCGGGGGAGCAGGGCTGTAGTTGGACGTAGGCTGAATGTTAGGCGGGAGAGGAAATTAAACTGTGTGGAAGCTACCTTGCTGCACATAATGAAAGGTGCTTTATTACATGGGGGCCTCACGGAGTTTGCTATCTCCTGAGCACCGTACCAACAGTTTAATTAAAAAGAAATGTACATGATTGAAAACCAAGTCTAATTGGGAAGCTATGAGCAAGCCTCTCTGCCCAGTCTCCACTGGATCTGNTTTTTTTTTTTTTTTCCCTCCATAGATTGACAAGAGCTTATCAAAATGCTGATGAACCTGATGCTTCGCTCTTCCATTCCTGTTGTGGAAGGATAGATAGGAATGCTACATGGACTCCTCCCTTCCCTGTTTCTGTCAGACAATGGCACCTTGTAGGATGATCTCAAGACCCTTAATCAAGCCCGACTCTCTGATTGCAGCAGGAAGGGTTATACTGTGTATGACCACCAGGTAGGTGGACTGATACACCCTCACTGGAGCTCAGGTGCCTTCCAAAAGACACAATAACCCATAGCCATCTGTCTGTCGTGTCATTCCAGGGAGGAGAAATGTGGTCTGTCTATCCTGAGCCCAGACTACTATTTTCATAATGTCAGCTGTGGGCTGAGGACCAATATTAACTGTAGAGAGCCTGAGCAGCAAAGGAAGGAGCTGGATTCGTAGAGTAAGAGATGGTGGGGAGACTGGGGGAACTGATTAGGGACTCTCCTCAGGATGAGTGCAGAAGATAAGAACAGCCTGGGAAGACCAAGAGCAGAAAGGAGCTGCTCGGGCTGGTGATTGTGTGGGGTTGCCACCAGCCAAGGAGGAGAACCCAGGTTTCCTCCCAGCTGAAATCCATGGCAGGAGTCTCCAGTAAGTGCCAGGACACTGGTCCTGCACTGGCAGGAGGCAGGAGTTGTCTTGGGAGCAACAGACCAGAGTAGGGGGCCACCCTGAGCCCCATGTTTGGTGCAAGATTGCCCAAGTGCCGCAAATACTCATCTGAGCCCCAGTGGCTCCAGCTCTGGAAAGCAGGACTTGTGCCCTGCTTTAACCTGCAGCATCCGTACTCATGGGTTCACTTCTCTGAGCTGCACAGCGGGACCCTTCCCCAGGGTGAGATATTGTGTTTCTTCTGCCAGGTCTGCTCAGCACCCTGCCTCGCCTCTCTATCCTTCTAAATCAGAATGCAGTCAGGAACACATACTCCCAGCTTGCAACACTCAATTATTGCTTCTGATATTTTATTTTTTTTGCCTGCAGCTTCAAATTACCTTCAAGGTGCACAGTGCAATTAGCTAAAAATATTTCCTGCTTCGTTTTAATTGCACTAAAACTCTAATGCACCTCCAGCGAGGAGCAGTAAGGTGGAAATTGGTGCCCCAAATATTTCAAATTGATTAAAGCCCAGGATGACTCAATAAGCTTACATAGTTCTATTAATTATTAAATGTTATTAATTTTTTGTTAAAAAAAAAACTTCCTGAAGCCACATTCTATATGATATTTCTGAAAAGAGATACTTTAACTAAGGGGAACATAACTCTTTCTGAGTTTGAGAAAGATAGGACAAGAATTCCTCCATATAGTTGGAGTAGTTTCCATCTGAGGAATTCACAGCTTTTGGCAAATTTTGGTGTTTCAGAATATGTATGTGACTGATGTATGTGACTCACTTCATTGCTATAGCTGAGGTATTTTTATGGTTCTAATTTAGAGCCGAATCACATTTTTGTTCAAAGCCTTTCTTGGTTTAAAACACAAGTGATAAATACTTTGCTTAAAAGATGATCAACACTTTTTGTCTGGGAATGAGAAAAAAAAAAACAGAACAATTTTTTTGAAAGCAGTGAGAAGCAATGTTCTCATTTCTTCATTCCCAGAATGATTTGCTCATAATTTCACTTCAATGTTCTTTGAAAACGATATTAAAAATAAACCCCAGCTTTCATTGGCCTCCCTTCACGTGTGTGATCAGTCTCAGACCGTCAGGTCTCTGGGTGCTGATGATGCCCAGCATCCTGGGTCTGCAGAACGCCAGCTGAGCACAATATTGCCTACTGGTCTCCAGGGCTCAAGCCAAGGCTGGACTCCTCCAGATCCACTGCCGAGCTTTGCGGGGGATTACTCCATGTACCCTGTTTTATGCAACTCTAAATGAACCCGTGTATCTTAAACATGAAGCAGCAGGCTGCTGCTGGCCTAGCTGACTTTAAAAATGTCAGGAAGCAACAGCGTGAGCTGTTGGGCTGGCATCAAGGTGGGGGGAAGATGCTGAGCGGCTGGGGGTGGCAGCAATCTTGCTTCAGCTAGAAATCGAAGTGCGGCTCTGCTGACCTAACACAAAGCCATGAACTTCAGCAGGATGTGCGGCACTCCAGCCTCGCAGCCTAGACCTGTAATTTAATTTCCTAGCATTAATATTAGTGGTGTCATTCTTCTGGGATTTTAGCATATACAGGACAGCTCTGCTGCTGGAGAAAAATACTGCAGCCATCTGAGGTCATTAAATTCTGTCCAAAGGGCTTAAAAGAAATGTACAGAGACATAATAACCACACTCTTTATTTCTAAGATTATAACCTATATATCTGTTTTTGATTTTTTTGGGGGGGATCTTTTTGCTTTCCATTTTCAGTGTCAGCATGACAAAGACATTGTGAAAGGCCACAAATAGATTTGCCAGTGAAAGTCTTCACTGGAGAATTTGCCTTAGAGAGGCTATCCCTAGGGTACAGCAGGTTTTCTTCCAGTCTCCCAACCGCACTTGTCAGCTCTGATAAGGCTAATGTCAAATAAGCCTTTATGGAGCTCCCAGTGCCTAAGAAATGGGCATTTTCTTGTGTGGGGAATGGGGGGGGAGGTGAAAATGCATATCTCATCCGTTTCCATGCCTGTGAAGGACACCTGTTAGTGACGATGGAGTCCATGACAAATGTCAGAAATGTGCTGCCTATCTTTGCCACCCTCTCCTCCTCCCCTGCAGTTTCCAGGGTCAGAACAACATCTAGCCAGTTCTGGAGCAGCTCCGGAGCACCTGATTCTTACACAGCTTTCAGGGAAACTGAAGGTGCTCAGCCTGCTGCCAAAGGGCATATTCTGTCTAGCCATAGCTCTCAAGGGATGGCAAGATAGTTTTTCCTGTTTGCAATTCAGTGTCATGAAAAGTTTTTTTTTTTTTTTTCTTCACTCAGCCACAGGAATATATAGGCATGTTCATTCCTGTATTTCTCTCTGCCCTAAAAAGACCAGATCGACCAGAATAGTGGCACTGCATCTTTCTCTGCTTTTGTAAATGATTGAAATATCCTCTGTTAGGAAATTGTTTAGAACTGAATAAATAATAGCGGTCCCAAATCCTTGTCTGCCATGTATTAGTGTCACTCTACTGGCTTCAGAAGTGCTGGTGACTGACACTACCTGAGAACTTCCCCTGATCACGGCCGTGGCTAGGACCTTTCCAGGAAAAGCTTTCATTCCAGGAAAAGTTTTCATTCACAGTGCTTCTTGGTCGGGAGATGACTTAACTGCTGTCCTCCTTTCCCCTGCAGCTCAGCCTTCTACCCAATCTTCCCAAAGCGTTGGATGAAGCTCAGCTAAGCGGAAAAATGACCCATTTGAAATAAAACCTGTCTTTTCTCTAACTGCAGTCTCAGGGCAGGATGAAAGACACCTGGGAAACAGGGTTTGTAAACCTTCAATTCTCTGATATAGCCGAATCAAACACTTCAGAGACCAGAGTTTTGATATTCACTTGTATCTGGCCAGAGTTACTGTTACCCATGAATTATTCAAATATGCAATTATTGCATTTGATATATCACTGGATATAACTGTGGAAATGAGAAACAGTGTTCTAGTGAAGCTGAGTGAAGCTGATTGTATATGCCTTCCAAAGCATAAGGACATCAATTTAAGGTGCTCACATTGATGGAACACTCTGCAAACCCTTAAGATTCTTGCCAGCTCCTGTAGCAGTATTCCCCTGCAGACTAAATTTTATTTTNTTTTTTTTTTTTTTTCTTCACTCAGCCACAGGAATATATAGGCATGTTCATTCCTGTATTTCTCTCTGCCCTAAAAAGACCAGATCGACCAGAATAGTGGCACTGCATCTTTCTCTGCTTTTGTAAATGATTGAAATATCCTCTGTTAGGAAATTGTTTAGAACTGAATAAATAATAGCGGTCCCAAATCCTTGTCTGCCATGTATTAGTGTCACTCTACTGGCTTCAGAAGTGCTGGTGACTGACACTACCTGAGAACTTCCCCTGATCACGGCCGTGGCTAGGACCTTTCCAGGAAAAGCTTTCATTCCAGGAAAAGTTTTCATTCACAGTGCTTCTTGGTCGGGAGATGACTTAACTGCTGTCCTCCTTTCCCCTGCAGCTCAGCCTTCTACCCAATCTTCCCAAAGCGTTGGATGAAGCTCAGCTAAGCGGAAAAATGACCCATTTGAAATAAAACCTGTCTTTTCTCTAACTGCAGTCTCAGGGCAGGATGAAAGACACCTGGGAAACAGGGTTTGTAAACCTTCAATTCTCTGATATAGCCGAATCAAACACTTCAGAGACCAGAGTTTTGATATTCACTTGTATCTGGCCAGAGTTACTGTTACCCATGAATTATTCAAATATGCAATTATTGCATTTGATATATCACTGGATATAACTGTGGAAATGAGAAACAGTGTTCTAGTGAAGCTGAGTGAAGCTGATTGTATATGCCTTCCAAAGCATAAGGACATCAATTTAAGGTGCTCACATTGATGGAACACTCTGCAAACCCTTAAGATTCTTGCCAGCTCCTGTAGCAGTATTCCCCTGCAGACTAAATTTTATTTTCATGGAGTTTTTCACCCTCCCTTTCCTTTATACCTACAGTGTAAGTGCTAAACACTACCCCATACAGCTCCAAATCGTGGTTCTGCAGTAGCCCTGAAATGGCAATAAGATCAGACCATTTTCAGCCTACTGATCTACACTAGAGAAGTGACCTGAGTCCTGTGATACATGTATGGGAACTGACTTGATTTTTATTGGGACTTTCCAGCTTCTCCACATTAAGCTTCTCTACTAATTCACTTTTCCTGAAGGTCACAGGACTGTGCCATGCCTTTGGCTTATGCTGCCCACATCATCTTTCTCTGGCCAAAAAA
>VWPW01006645.1:0-21411 GCA_013389825.1 Crypturellus undulatus | reverse complement strand
GACTGCATCAAATAAATACTTGATTATGTTGGTTATAGCCAACCCCTTTCCCTGAGAAAAACGTCAGGGAAAGCCTCAATATTTTATGGCTTCCTGGCTCAAAATGGGGAACATTAATTCCCACACTTCATGCCTGTTCAAAGGGCAGGAGAGCACTTGTGCTTCTTTAAAGGGTACAAAATGCATTCTCGAGGGTGCTGACACACCGCTCAGGTGTACAGTTTGACCAGCAGTTAGACAGGACTGTGTCAGATCCCTCTCTAAATATGTCCACCGCAGCAGTTTTCTTGTAGACCTGCTTTGGGCAGAGCCTGAAACTGCCCGTGACTCTTGAGTAGCTGCTGGAACGCCAAGCTGGCACGTAGTTTACGTATTTGTTGCCATAATCTGGTATGAGGAACTCATAGAGCTATGCTTCATGGCTGGTACATCTCCAGTGGCACAGCGAAGCCAAAGCAGGGATGAATTTAATCCCATGACGGCTGGTACCATCCAGCAGAACTTCTCTTTACCATCTTTACCATGACATGAAGTATGGCTCCCATCATGGAGGGGACACAGGCACCCACATGTACGTTGCAGGTGACATAAAATAACTGCTAAGGAAGATGTTACACTTTGGAACTCTAGGAAAACTCTTAATTTGTTTTCATAACACATTTAGCTTTGAGGCTGCATGTGGACAGGGCCACCCTCTCGCAGGCTCATCTGAGGTCCCACTGGAGCTACTCCATGCTCATACGGCGGCAACAGCGGCACCAGGATGTGGCAGGAAGAAGTGGGGCTGACGGTGGGTAAACGAAGAGGTTATTGATCTCAGCCTTGCAGATTCCTGCTGCAGGGACGGCTCGGAGGCTCTAAGTGCCCTGCTGCAGGCTATTAGCCTGTGTCATTTCCCAGAACCCAGACTTGCTTCCACGCTGCCACTTCCGCTTGCTAATCCACAAGGAATATCATAGCAGTCTGGACTTGTTTAGAGGTGGTGTAGGGGGAGAGGGAGGATGACATCAAATGGGATTGGAGGAGCAGCAGGATGATGCCTCCCTGATACGTACAGTGTGCAGGGACACATCTTCCCCCTTCTGCCTAGTGCAGGGAGGTGGAGAAATCAGCTGCATCCACAAATCAGGAAATCTAAGAGATGAATGTGAAGTGGGACAAGCAGGGGTTAGAGGACACGTTTTCCCTCTCACCAAATCCTTGAAGATCACCTAGTGACAAACCACAGCTCTGGGTTCTCTCCCTGGTGGAGAATCCCTCTCCAGATCTGCTCCGGGAGAACTAAATCTGCCTCCTGCAAAAGTCAAAATACCTACCAGGTTTGTGACCCAGCATCCAGACTTGCTTGGGACAGGGCATGTCCTCCAGAAGGAACATCCTCCCGCAGGGTCTCACAGCCAAGGATTTCCCTGCAATCCAGAGCAGTGATTTGGGGTGCTGGAGTGGGGCATCACCATGCGGGGCAGGAGCGGGGTCCATGCAGCACCAGTCCCTGCTTCTCCAAGCACGTCTGAGCCTGAACTCACTCGCGTGTAGATCTGTCTTCTGGCAAAGAAGGCAACGGGCAAAAATCATCCATGAACGTGACCCCCTCGCTTTCATAATTACAATGTGTGTGTAAACACTGCCCTCTGCCTCCTGGAGAAAACTTTGTTATTGGACTTGTTTTATTTTTTCTTTTTTCTTTTTTCTTTTTTTTTATAAGAAAGGAGGATAAAACAGCATTCCTAAAGCCAGAACTCAGCATGTGTGCTGAGTGTGAAATCCCATGGGCCACCACACCGGGGCTTCCAGGTCCAACACTCGGAGCCATGGGGTGAGCCATGGAGTGGGCCATAGAAGTCATCATTCCTCCTGGAATTTGGATTTGTGGCTCTTTTAATATGACTTCTGAAAGGGAGGAGATGACACTGTTTTCATTTTCTAGCTTCACATTTTCAAGCATTTCCACCCAGCTTCAGAAACTGGGAACATTTTTTTTTGTGTTATTTTTAATGACATCATTGAATTTCTCAAGGCAAGGGGAAGATCAAATGCTTTTGGACTTCATATCTGATCTGAGAAACCTGGCCCAGTCAACCCCATTCAGGTGGACTCCCAGATAGTCCCATGAGGACTCGCAGCCTAAATACACTAGGAAAAAAATCTACATGAGAAGAGTAATCAAACATTGTAACAGGCTGCCCAAGGAAGTGCTGGAGTCACCGTATCTGGCAGTGTTCAAAAACATATAGATGCACTTAGGGACATGGTTTAGCAGACAACGGTGTCAAAGGGCTTACAGTTGGACTCAATGATCTTGAATACCTTTTCCAACATGTGGGTAGGCAAGGATATTATGGGAAACAGTGTGTTGTAAAGAAATACATCCATCGTTAGTTCATAGGGGCTTGGGGGGGGTGCTTTTTTTGTTTTTTGCTTTTGAGTTTTTTTTACTGGTCAATAAAGCTGGAATTTGACTTTAGGGTGGAGATTTGGATCAATTCTCATTTTCTACAAAGTGATTCACTCTTATACACAACGGAATAGAATTAAAAATGTAATCTATCTATCTTGTTGATAGGTAAAGGCTGGGTCATGAAAATTAACCCTCTTTGTGCCATTTAGCACGCATTTTCACGTGCTGGCAAATAGCAGAGAACCTCTTTGGATTTCTAAACCGTCAGTAATTTAGAAAAATATATTTTCAGTTTCTGACCACGCATCTAAAGGGATCCTGCCACAAAGGCACTTTTTTTTCCTGCAGTGTAGAATAATTCAGATCATCCATTTGCTACAATCAGTCACTAGAAAATACTATTGCAAGACCAAACTTGGTATCTGGGTGAATCTGTTCCACAACACAATATTTTTAATTTGGGGCTGGCTATATAATCTGAAGCAGAATGGGTCTCATATATTAAACAATTTCACTCCTGAAATCATGAGAAAGAAGGAAAAACAAGGAATAAAAAATAATGACCTCATTTATGCAAGGTCAGCATTGGCCCAACATGGAAATCTTTGTGGAGGTGCTAGTCTGATATTACTGCCTTTATTTTACAAATGGGGATATACAAGGCCAAGTGCAAGGTCTGTGCAGGCCAGGGGACTGATGTTCTGGAGAGCAGCTCTGCCGAGAAGGACCTGGGCGTCATGGTGGACGACAGGTTGACCATGAGGCAGCAGTGTGCCCTCGTGGCCAAGAAGGCCAATGGGGTCCTGGGGTGCATTAAGAGGAGCGTCTCCAGCAGGTCAAGGGAGGTGATCTTACCCCTCTACTCAGCCCTGGTGAGGCCACATCTGGAGCACTGTGTCCAGTTCTGGGCCCCCCAGTACAAGAGGGATGTGGAGCTGCTGGAGAGAGTCCAGCGCAGGGCGACGAGGATGATCAGGGGCCTGGAACATCTGTCCTATGAGGAGAGGCTGAGGGAGCTGGGCCTGTGCAGCCTGGAGAAGAGAAGGCTGAGAGGGGACCTGATCAGTGTGTTCAAGTACCCCAAGGGAGGCAGTGAGGAGAATGGGGCTGGCCTCTTTTCAGCAGTGGCCAGCAAAAGGACAAGATGAAAGAGCCACAAACTGAAGCACCAAAAGTTCCACAGGAACTTAAGGAAAAATTTCTTGACAGTGAGGGTGACAGAGCACTGGAACAGGCTGCCCAGAGAGGTTGTGGAGTCTCCTTCTCTGGAGATGCACTTGGATGCAGTCCTGTGCCACGTGCTCTGGGTGGCCCTGCGTGTGCAGGGGGGTTGGACTAGATGATCTCTAGAGGTCCCTTCCAACCTTAGGCATTCTGTGATATTGGAGGCAGTCCTTTAATTAAGTATGCCACTTATAAAATTGTCACCTTAGAGGTCAAGTTGGCTAAGACATCTGCTACAGAGTCCCAAACTAGCTAAATGCCAAGAACAATCTAACAGGAGGTTGGAAAAATTGGCTGCAATTCGTCAGTCTTTTGTGTAAAACTTGCAGGAACTGAAGGCAGGGAGACTTTCAGAGGAGAGTAAGGTGTTTGTGGAGCAGGTAATGGGGAAGAAATAGCCCCAGAAAACCAGAATGAGGAAGGAGGACTGTATTCTGCATGTTGACACAGGAACAGGGAAAACTATGTTGCAACATGGAAGTGTTTTGTAATGAGGGCAATGAAATGAATTTTCAGTTAGAATATCATGATTTTAATTCATTGGTAGAAGAAAAAAATATTGAAATGCTTCATTAATGAAAGCACACTTCACAGTGGTAGTGTAAATAAACTAGCTGAGCTTGCTAAGCATGGAGTCTTCTGATATCATTCATCTGATGCGTGGAACAGGTTTGAAAAAAACTACTGGGTTTTATCCTCAGTATTTAGCTGGCTAGAAGTGGTCAGTTCTAAATCACTATTCTTTTAGTCATTATCTGGGTTTCTACAGCACTTGAGAGAGGCCAAGTTGTGGATCAGGATCTCTCTGCTCTGGGGACTGTAAAACACAGACCAAAAAGCCCCACTAAGAGCTCTCCAGCCTTGATAAGAGACAAGAACCAATAACAGGAGCAAATGCACTGCTGGGATACCATGGAATGGTGTCCATCCACATGACCGGCAGAGATATTCATGCATCAGCAACCTAACAACTATCGAGGGCTCTTTTGAAGCAAAGGAAGGTTGAAAGCGGGGCAGCAAAGGCGATTTGCAAGCAGTCCCTGAGTGTTCACAAGAAACCATCAAGCTCCTTGTTTGAAGATGTTGTCACCTAGTAGCAGAGGCTGGTCCAGCACGGGCAGGTTAAAGCTGGGATTAGAAGTGACCTTGAGCAGGCCACAGAGACCTTGCAAGTAAAATCCAACCTCTGTGCCTGGTATAAAAGTTAAAAGACAGATCAAGGGAAAGATAAAAAAAGATGTGGATGTGCCAGCAAAAGCGAAGAGGTGGGAAAACACTGTGGATAGATATGTAACCCATAAGACTATCATTGCCCAGACTAGGAACAGGGACATTGGAAATCTGTGTAATGAAAACCTGGAACAAACCCTTGGCTTTTACCTTGGTGAATGCCCATGAAAAAGCTTTATGTCATAGAAAGAATAAATCAGAAAGAAAGAGAAATAACCTCTCTGCAGGGAGAGGCTGGGGCGTAGAAGATGACTCCCCTTTATATGAAACCGAAACATGTTGTCTGCAGAAACTGGACCAGGGATGGAGAAGGTAGCTCAGTTTTGACACCCAAAATTCCAGTGAGGTATCTGAGCCCTGTGAGATGGCGAAATGAGTCTGCACATCTCCCTGCCCTTTACCCAGGCTTCTTCCTCAGCCAGGGCAGCTCAAGAGCCGTCAGGGCCGAAGCGTGCCCAAAGCAGAGGTGCACACGGATGGGAGACGTCTGCACAAAGCCACCCACTGACAGGCACCGACGTGACACCCACGGGCAATGAAGAAAGATGTTGTTCAACACAAACCCATCATTCGCGCCGTGTCCCCGATGGCCGTTTCCCTAAGTGGCGTGGGTGTCAGCTTTTCCGCTCTCACAACAGGCAGTAAAGTGCTTCTACAGCACTTCAAAAGGGTCTGGTAGAGTAGTGCGACAGCAGTCACAGAACAGACAACTATGATCTATCTTTAGGGATAAGATAAAACATCAAAGAAGTGATTGATTCCTGGCTTTCCACCCTAGAGCTGAATATCGGGGCCACCAGCAGCCCACGCATCCTCCCATCCCAGAGGAGCATGGCTGAGTTTGGGAATGACTGTCACATTCCCAAAAAACAGAGTCAGCTTCATCTCCTTTATATTGGCAATCAAGATTACAGGGAAGCCATTTGTGCTTTTTAAATGATTTCCTTACCTTTAAATAACAATAAGAAACACCTACATAAAAATGTCTTGGTGCCCCGCAAAGCAGATTTACAAAGGCAAATGGTGACCTCTCAGCAGCAAAAAAATTATAATTATAGGCAAATAATCCATTTTATCAGTCCACCAATAACCACAGCATGAAATGGCCCCCATTAACACCCCCAAGGCCAAATTGTTCACTTTCCTCCAACTGCCTGTCAGGTACATTCGTACACAGAAATGTTTGCTGTTTTGTTGGATGCAAAAGCTGCCTTCCAGAGGGTGGAAAAAATGAGGAAATCTTGGAAATGACAACAGCTCTTCCCTGATTTATTTTAAATCTGCTAGCAGATACTTTGAGAAGCAGCTGCCAAGATGTTTTTCTCTCCCTCTCTGCTCTCATCCTTGCTTAAAATGACATAGTCTCTCAGTAGGACTGTGAGGAACATGTATATCACATGGACAAGCCGAAGAAAATGCGAACATCTCTTATCTGAGTGCAATGACCCTAAGAAGGTGCTGGGTGATGGGAGATACCAACACGCTTACTTGAGGGACCTCTGAAAGCTCCTTCCTGCTGGTTACAAGCTGTTCACATAGGGGCTGCAGCCAAATGATTCAAACCCCGGTTTAATTTAAAACTTTCAAAGGTGAACAGCAGAAGGAAGTGAAAATGCTCTGTTCCCTACTCCCTCACAACACATACCTTGGGGTGCTGCAAGAACAGGTAAGAAGAAACCAACATTCTTGGGCTACATCTGACTGATGGGTATTCCCAGCAGGGACGATCTACCCTGCTGTGTCCATGTGGCTCTTTGCAATGCTTGAGTAAAGGTCCCTAGCCAGTATTTCTCTCACTACCATTCATTTTGGAAGCCCCTCTCTGGCACCCATCTGTAGATACGCAGGTAGCCACACAAATAAGAGTCTGTTCTGCAAATAACATTCTCCATGCAACATAATGGGGAACAGAGCTGGTCTGGAAAGTCAGAACTGCATGGAAGTCAGGTTTTTTTGGGGGTTATATCAAGCTCTTTATTGCAGGGGCTTGAAGAACAAGTGTGTGTCATCCTAAAATCAGAGCCCTAATGGTGACTGCTGCCATTCTCAAATGAAAGTGAGAAATAAAGTCCTGAGGCTGATGGAGTAGCCGTGGAAAAAAAATATAATAAAGGAAGAAAGAAAGGCTACAATCAATTAAGCAACCGAATTATTTTTCAAGGAGGCAGTCAATAAGGGAAAAACACCAGCGACACAAATAGCCTGGAGGAACACACTGATGGGTTGAGCGCAGCCGGCTCTTTCCCATTAGCGGAGAGGGATTGCTTAGCCGGACACACAGGGTCACTTTCTGCTTCAGTTCTTCCCACTCGACAGCTCTGTTAACAGGTGCAACTCGATGTTTAAATTTGAATAAGAATAATGAAAAGCTGCCGGTTAAGCAGGGAGAAGAACAAAGCGTCGCGTGTGAACGTTTTTAGATCAAAATGAATACTGCGGGGGAACCGTGCGGGCTCCAGGCTTGAGATTTTTGCCCTGTCTTTAGTGCCAGGGTGCTGGATATCCTGTGTAACGTGAGCGGGGAATCTGAGTGCAATTACAAGGGGTCAAGTGTCTGCACCAGAAAGCTATGAAAACCAGGGGAAGTGATTATTAATAGCCAGAGCAGGGAGTTGGGGGCTCAGCAGGTGGTCCTTGCAGGAGAGGGCCGTACCTGTTTTGCAGAGCAATACCAGATCTCGCCCCTTGGCGCTGTCAATGAGATGCTTTTTCTCTGGCAACACAAATCTCAAGGACAGAAAAAGAAAACAGAAGTGGACAGGAGCAGGAGGTTGGACAGGCATCCTACTTGTGCCCCAGCTTTGTGTTAAGTGTAGGCAAAACCCACCTAATGTCCCCTCACTTCCCGACTCTGATAAGCAAGTTCCTGGCTTGCTCCCTAACATTGGCTTCCATACCCAACCCAGAAAAGGACGCCTAAAGCACTCAGCTTTACAACAATAAGGCCCCTGAAAGCCACCAGAATGTCATATAGCGTTCTACATGGCCCTTCTCAATAAAACTCAAATATTTTTCAAAACAGTCTTTTTTTTTTTTTTTGGGGGGAAAAGAAGATATGAGAGCAGGCTCCATTATAGAAGCATCCATCCTATAGGAGCAGGATGATGCCAGAAAACTATTAGTTCTCTGTTTAGAAAAAAACCTCTATCTCTGAACAAAGAAGGTGATGATACTGCATGCATTTTTGGGTGGCTTAGATGAAATCCATTATGCTTTATTTGAAATAACTCCTACTTCTTTTTGAATAAAAAAAAAGCTTCATGACACTTGTATTTTCAGTACGCCTTACTTCTCTCTTAGCCTGTAGCCAATAGCTGTTAATTCCTTTCACAGCAAATAATTGAAGATGAATATTTCCCAGAGATTATCGCACTTAATTTTGTTTAGCAATGAAATGGTTAGAAAATTTCCTGTTTGCTAAGCCATAAGTCTGATCAGTGAGATTCTGAAAAAAATAGAAAAAAAGGGCTTATCAAGGTTGCTTAGGTTGCTAGCAAACCTGAAAGGTCATCTTTACACATAAAGCACTTAATGAATTCCTGGACTGATCTTTATCTTAGTTTTTTATCCTAATCCTTAGGAATTGGATTATAATGATCACATTTGCACAGTCTCATGCTTTTGGAAATGAAATGTTTATATTCATTAAATAAACTAGAAATTGTTTTCCTTGGGGATGAGTGGCTTTCTTTAGGAAACTTACTAACTGCAACCAAAATATGGGCATATAGGCTACACCAATCATCCAGCTCCTTGATTCTTTCAGTAATTTAAATAATCTGACATGCAAGAAAGGAAAATAAATTTAGCTTCAAATTGAAGGCTTCATATGGTTGGTATATTTGACCTCTGAGAGAGTATTTATATTGCTCTTGGAGAACTTCAGCAGTTGGGTCTAGGGTTCGATCTTTTCAAGAGCACCTATGCCTCCATCAGAGTAAATGGTCAGGATTTATGGCACCTCATGCTGGATCCTCGGATAGTTTGCATCAACTGTGGTCTCAAAAATGTTTTTACATATGACTAAATGACACTTTGGGCATTGCATGAAGTTCCCAAGGGGAGATCTAAGGGTTGCGGCGTCCAAGGGATGCCAAGGAACAAAAGACACAGGCTGAACACTTGAAGAATGGGTTGGATTTCCAGTAACTTCAGAACACTTGGTCTCGTAATATCTGTGAAATTTCTGATGCCTTTTCCTCTCTTTGTCAGTTGCACAATGCAGGTTCTGCCTCTTGAGAATAAATGGGATTATAATTGAATGTCTCTTCTGAAAAGCAATGTAAAGAAACTGAAGTGAGGAATGTTGCATGAATGTGCACTCAATTCCTCAAATTTCATAGTCTTCCCCAGGAAAAAAAAAAAAAAAAAATAGAAAAAAAGAAAGAAATCCACATAGGCAGGTCCAGCTATAGTGGGATAGAAATTAATATATAATACCTTCCTCTTGAAGTTTATATCCAAGTCTTTTTCTTTGGGCAAAAGGTAGACACACGCTGGAGGTGGGATTTTAATTGTAAGTGTTTTCTTTGGTTTTGCTGCAACGCATCCTAGGTGCAGCACCTCGCCAGAAACGGCAGCGCTGGCTGCAGGGGTCCTTGGGCAGGTTCGCACGACCTTCCTTCCATGCAGAAAGGTGACTCCGATGCTCGCGGTGCTCTCTTCTTGACCCTGTCCTTGCTAAAACAAAAGTCACCTTGTTCCTTGCCCCGTGACTGGTTCCAGAAGGCACATGCCTGCTCTCACACTGTGTCTTAAAAAGCCCCTGTATCGCTGTGGGGATGTGGGATTTGCTGATCTGATCAGAGGAGACAGACTCTGTGACACTGCCTGGGATGGTCCTTTTTTTAACAGCTGGTCTATTCTTGGGGCAAAACAGGGGAAGAACATCCCTCAGAATGAGGCTGAAGGGATGGGACGCGTGGCGGACTCTTGGCTGACCCTGTGCGAGCTTCTCCCATGTTCATACATCTCCACACCTCAGTCATGGCCTGGGGCACCTTCCTGTGCCAGGTACAGCCCTCTCCTAATGGGAAATCTCTAGTCATGGTGGCCCATACATGCAGTGATAGATGTTGTGCTCCCTGGGGAATGCCGATGACCCATCAGAAATACTTCTGCTCCATCTTCCCTCCATAGATGGCATGGAGGCTCTCAGCTGAGTCCGAGCCTGCAGACACTCATCAAAAGACAAGGTCAAAATACCAGCCCCATCCATACGTATCTCTCTTCAGGTGGGAAAGGGCAGGAGACACACTGGGTGTCCATTGTTGGCCCTTTCAGATTTACTCCAAACTGAGGGTAAATACGGGCTGATGTCCACCTGGTATTACCAAGAATTGCCTTCCTAGCTTGTGTCCCAGGCCTTAGGCCCAGGGGCTTAAGGCCTTCAAGTCAACAGGTACAGGTATTGCGATGAGGTGCACACACCTGCTGGGACATTGGCCCCTCTTCCAACCCCTATAAAGTTTTAATAGTGTTTTGGTTAAAAACAGTCTTCCTGCTTCTAAAAGAGCAGGAACTACTAAACCCAAATATTCTATAGCCCTTATATGTCTGGGGTGGGATATTCCTTCCCTTTCCACGGTACAACATGTTGATGTCAGTAGCGGCAGGACAGGTTTTCCACCTATATCCCCGCAGGCTTATGTTTCTCTCCAGATAGTGGAAGGAAAATATGATATTTGACTTCGAGGTGAGGATTTTTTTGGAGTGGATCCCCTACTGAGCAGGATTGCCACTCTCCATCCATCCCATGCGGCAATCCATGGCTCTGGCTCTCCTGGGGAAAGCGCTCTTAGAGAGATCATGCTCTCCTTTTCCTTCAACGAGGCTCGCTCGCACCTGCAGAACCTCCGTTCACACTGGATTGGAGTGATGGCTGGGGCTTTCTGTCAGGCTTTTTTCTTCCTCCTCACTAGCCTGGAAAAAAGGCAGCCGAACCACAGGTGATGCAATTCGATTAGAAGCTCCTGAGGCTTAAATGAAACAGAATTATTTATCAAATCTCAGGGCCATTAGCCGCGTCTCCAACAACAGCAGAGCCACAACCTCCCCCTCACTCCTTCCCTTCCCTTTCCTTACAAAGGCTCAGCAAGAGCCAATAAAATAAATATTTTTCCCTAATGCATTTTCAGTTCTTTGCTCTCTAGTTTGCAGGGGTTTAGGCTTCCTGTAACCTGGGCTTTGCATTTTTGCTGCCTTGTGAGCCCAGTTCACCTCAACTGGGCCCTATGGAGGCGTGAGAGCCCGGCTTGCTCAGCTCCATGCTCCCTTGGCTCCGGTGCCAGGAATGGCAGGTAAATCTCGAGTGTTTTGCAACATATGGTAAACCCCTAACAGCTGTCAACACAGCAAGTGAATCACAGGTGGCTGAAAGGAAACTGCTAAATCGGTTGTGCCTGGAAATTTTTACTTCTGTGCTTGTGATATTTCCTGCTAACCATTCTGTATATTTTTTTCCCTCGGGGACAAAATCAGTCTGACAAATATAAGCATTCTGTTTACACTGAGAAACTTTGTTTCCTCCACTTATTTTTTCTCCTTAAGCAGATTAAACGTTTTACCTTTTAGATATCTCTGTCATTCCCCTGCAGGAATGTTCGTGGTGCTATTTGCAGAGTAAGATGCTGCCGAATACAAGTTAAGAGAGCAGAACTCGTCCCTTGCTATGTTATATTTCTCCTTGCTTTGGCTGATTATCAAAGGTTTCAGCTCTGTCTTAGTGTTCACTTCCAGTTTTGTCCAAAATTACTTGGCTTGAAAATTTCTTGGCTTGAAAACGTGTGGAGTTCAGTCTCCCTCCGGGGAATCCCACAGCTTCCGTTCCAGGCTGCAAACCCAGCCAGCACAGCCTGCCTCGGGGTAAATAACTCAGCTTCCCCCAAAAACAGAGCGAGCAAAGCAGGCAGGGTGAGACGGTGCTTTACAACTGTATATGAAATGCCAAAAAGATTGCACCACTTCCTGGACAAAAGCCTCAAACTTCTTGTGTTTAATCTCTACTAGTTTATCAGCGCCTAAATGAAATAGTAACACAGTTATGTAAAGTCCATATCAGTCAGAAAAGGTAGAAAACAAATATTTTTCATGAAACCCTCTGCTTTTATTTATATTATAAATTTTATATATGTATTTTTATACATTATAAGTTTTGCATATATATGAAGAAGATACATTCCTAGTTCTATCGTGTTAAAGGAAGTGAGGGTTGTGTTTCATTAAATACTTAATTATGAGAGTCACCCATTAAATCTTTTTTTCTAATTAGAAGCCTATAATGATGCCCATAAATGGTCTTTAAAGTGAACAATTATTGGAATACATAAATGCAATACACATGATTAAGAAAAGCATAGCAACTGCCTAATTAGCTATACAATTAACATAATAAGTGTTAGTTAAAAGTGTTTTCCACTCGCTTGCTGAGCTGTCAGAACATTAAAAAAAAAAAAAAAAAAAAGATCCAGCCAAAATATAGGAGGCCAGGGCTCTTCTTTTGCCAAAAGGCAAACGAAACTTTGAAGGTTGAGAGGTCATTTCTAAAGATAGAGTTCAAGCTTTTGGAGTGGACTCTAAGTTTGAGTCTAGGTTTGACAGAGCAAGTTATCCTATTTCCGCATTAAATCATAATCAGAAAATAAAGGGCATTTCAAATGTCACTTGAAGTAGCAGCCTGGCATGTCGATGTTTTGTTCGGAATCCTATCTTTAGCTATATTTCGCTCCAAAATGTAGAGAGCTCAGCATCCATTTGACATTCTGCTGAAAGACCTTGCGGAGACAGCCCCAGTTCTGGCATTTCCCCGCCTGGTGTGAGCTGGGCTGCATAACCTCAGAACTGTCCTTTGCTCGTAACAAAACATTATCCTGCTTCTCCTTCTCCTTCTCCTTCCATTTGTTCTAGTCTTTAGCATCCACGCAAGGGACGTGCAAAACGTCACAACTCTGCTCTGCGCTCAGGCACGTGGTGCCAAGGTCTCTCCTTGCTAGCAATGATGCCTTCAAGTTAGCTCAACCCCCACTTTGAGTGCCAAAATTGTGAATGTAATCCTGAGCTTTACCACCAGAAGACAATATTTAATGATTCTGTATGGTTATATGGTTATCCCAAGGAACTTTCTAGGTTTCAATAGGATCTGTTCCTCCAGGCCATGAGGTAATTGCTTATTTCCTTGTACTGTGCTGCAATCATTCTGGAGCAGCTAGCAAATTATTACGAAGCTGGAAGCATTCACAGCTCTGCGGATTGGGCTTCAGGACTGTATCCAGCATCTCCGCTGCTGAGGACAACATTCAGGACGCCAGAAAAAGGACCAGGAGTGATGCTGCCCAACTAAAGGGTGATGTCGCAGGCTGTGCACAGAGGTTCCCCTCCTGCTAGCTATGCTCAATGAGTCAGACTCGGGAAAGGACAGATAATTTCAGTGCAGAGACGTCTCTCCCACCCTGCTTTTACCTGCTGCAGAATCTCCTCCAGGCCAAACGAAGTAGCGTTGCATTAGCACAAAGCATTTGATCTGGCTGGAATCCTCTCCAGACTTTCAAGTTGTCAAATTAACATTTGCATCAACTTAATTTTCACATGACTCATCATTAAATGATTCAGTCTCAATCTGAGCAGCCTTCAAATAGAACTGACCTTTCTTTCAAAGCTTGACCTCAGGTAGGGATTTAGTGGAGGAACATGAGAGTGATTCAAATGCAGATGCCAGGGTCAAGCCGCTTTGGATATTCAGCACATAACTTACAAAGGAAGAGAACCGTCACTACACAGCAAACACAAAAGAGCCATTTGTGATCCATGGTTTCCTGCCTTCTTGTATCAATTTACAGAAACACTAGCAAACATGGAAATATTGCAGGAAAGCAATTGCAAAGCAGCAGGAAAAACAAGTGCATATGATCCAGATGCTGAGATTGAAAGGTGTATTTGATATAACGTTCGTATGGGACTCTTCAAATCCAGCATAAACTCTTTGCGTCGGGAAGGTTTTCACATTAGTGGTTCCCAGGAGCAAGCAGGGAGCCACTAAGGTTGAAAACAAGGAGATGAGGCTATAGTGAATTTCATCAGGACAAACTCACTTTCCATAAGCATAGAGGTCCATCCTTTCCTTGTCTTTTAGTTTCCACAGTTATGTTTTGCCTCCAGACATCTCTTTAGTGAGTGTAAATAGTGATTTGTCGGATTAATCGGGTAGGTGAATTCGAAGGCCAGTCTATGCTTTCCTGTGTCCGTGGCTCCTCGGGTAGCACAGGAGGCTGCAGGCACTCGGCAGCTCTCAGTTGCAAGAATGTGGAAGCCAATGGGTTACTAAGATCAATATCCAAAAGCCCCTGGATCAGATGTGCCAAGTCAGCCCTTTGCATAAACCAGCCACCCTCCCCAAAACTAGGCAGGGAGCGAATGTCTAAAATGGGCAGGTGGCCTGAATGCCTTCCAGAGCCAATTCCTGCCCCGAAGCGGTGCCCGGATTTGACCAATATTGAGCTCAGTTGGGCAATAACCTTCTGAGTACAGGCTGCCAGCCAGCCGCCTACTTACCCCATCAACATCCCATAATTGCCCTTTAATGGGTGCTGAAACCATTTAAGGGACACCTGGCAAGAGACTCGTGGGCATGCCGACACTCAAAGGGGGCCCACAGGGATCCTCCTCCCTCCATGTGCAGAGTGGTTGCTCCTGAGTACCTACTGCTTTACATCTTCTGTCCGGCTTCTACTTCTGACTCCTATGGGGCAGAGGAAAACTGAGGCGGGAAGAGACCTCAGGAGGCTGCCTACTCCAATCCTCCTCTGCTCTCCTCATGCTTGCTTGGAGTGAGCGAAGAGAACCTGCCTTTTTTAGGAAGCTCCTCCCAAAATTGATAGTCTTGAGCCCAGCTCTCTCCACAAAGTGAGTTCTCCTTTGCTCTGAGGACAATGTCTCAGCCCCATTCGTGACATGATACTTTTATCCCCTTCCCTTTGTGTGTCCCCCCTCATGGCAGGCAAGAGAGGAACAAGCCTGAAGTGGACCCCAAACATCCAGGCTTCTCTTGAAGGTTTATTTCTCAGTAAGGCTACATTTTCAGAGGCTATTGGCTCACTCTTATCGGGAAAGCTGCCACTGGCGATCTTTGTCCTTCCTTTGTAAGAAAAACATCTTGGGCCTGCAGTTATATAAGTGTCACATGGGTTCCAGGCATTTTTTTCCCCACTCACTCACTCACAAGTGTCCTTTAGAGTTTCTTATCCGCAGGCTGGGAGTCCAGGAGCGGTTTGTGTCTCTTCGGCTCCAGTATCTCATCACGAGGCACTTCTCACTTTGGAAAAACCTCTTTCCTTTTCAGACTGCTCCTCAAATCGGGAGAAGACTGTGACCTGATGTCTGAGGGCGGTTCAGCCCAGCAAGCAGTTTGTTCTGTCTGTCTCCAAGAAGCTGGAGGTCACTAGGTGTTTGTCAGATGGAAAGATGTGGGCTGCCGGCCCCTTTCATCGCACGTTTCCTTGTCGAATCTTTTCTTTCCCAGCGCACAAAGCAGGAGGGTCATAGAGAAAAGTCCAAATTGCTAAAACCACACAGCAAGCCGCAAGAGTCCCCTTGCTTGTGAAAGGACAGAAACGAATTCAGAGGCTTGTAAATTAACATGAAAATTGTTGGGAAACAGATGAGAAAATCGGAAGAAAGAAAAAAAGAGTACGAGATTCCTATCAGGCTAAAGACTGAAGCTAGCAATCAGCAGCACATGAAGCTCCAAGCTGGAGAAGCCCAGAAAGTTCTTTGTTCTTCTCACAGTTTTTGGACACCTTCCTCTAAATATGTTGTCACTGTCTGCAGGATGCCATGGCCAAAACCACAGACAACAGCAGGAAAGACACTCTCTGTGTCCTCCAGACACCAAAAACTGATTTTTCCAATGCATCAGATCAGAAGCATATTACCTTATAACAACAGCAAACAGAATCTTTCAGAGAGAAGCACAGTATTTGGCTAAATGCCTCTTATACCTCTGAAATCTGTCTTGATGATTTACGAACTGTTCCCATGACTCAGCCATGAATTTCAGAGGCAGGTTAATGTACTTCCGCTTTTCCTCATG
This sequence comes from Crypturellus undulatus, assembly GCA_013389825.1. Taxonomy (NCBI): domain Eukaryota; kingdom Metazoa; phylum Chordata; class Aves; order Tinamiformes; family Tinamidae; genus Crypturellus; species Crypturellus undulatus. The sequence continues at coordinate 5,476 of VWPW01006645.1, read as the reverse complement.
TCACATACACCTGGTTCAGTTCTTCCTCACCATAAAATTTTCATGAACACCTATAGTTATAGCTTTGAGAGCTTTGCTGTGTCAAAGTTTGAGACTTTAAGGGCTTTGCTTTAATGTTTTTGCTTAAAGTTTCAAGAGATAGAAATTTTGGATTCAGTATATTTCTCTAGAAGATGTTCATGGATCATTAATATGCTCCGTTCATTAAGTAGGCAATAATATAATTGCTACAAGAAAATTGTATCAGTGCAATAATTTGATCCCCTGGCTCATCCCCTAGAGTGGGATCAAGACTCGTGGGTTTTATTGACTCTACATTTGACCTTGAAATAGTTGTGCATACTTGTTTGTTTGTCTCCAGAATTACAACATCATCTGTTACAGGTGTGCTGCAAACCTACCATTTTGCTTAGGAAGTCCACCAAGAACATATGATGAACAGGTAGGTACTTCCCTGCACGCCACAGAGTGTAGTGCTGCCTGCAAGGAAAGCTGTTGTCAGCGGGGCATAAAATGTAATTCATCCCATCCTAAAATGAATGTCTAAAGGCACATTGCCCCAGAAGCACACATGTCTGCATCAAATGTAAAGGGAACATTGGTTTGCTCCTTCTCAGGGCCTCATTAGGCACGCAGTAATGCCAGTTAAACCTGATGACTGCCTAGTTCAGACCTTGCTGTTTCTTTATTTTTGTTTGTTTTAGGAAATTAGAATCATTACTGATGATTGTTTTATTAATAGGGGACAGGATCAATGACCTGATGAGGTCCCACACTGCGTCGTCTACCTAATTGCATCCCCAAAAGAAATGGCACTCAGTCTTGTAATAGGCTATTTTAAAGTAATAGAGTTGTTCTGAAAAGCTGCCAGTGGTGCTGTGCTCTATTTTGAAACAACACAACTCTTAAAAGCTCATCCTGGGGAAAGATGCTAATGTGAGGTAGTGAGAGGATAAGTGAGGTAAATCCTCTGTTTGCTCTTCTAATCATTTAATGTGCTAAAAATGAACAAACACTTGTCAGTTATGTCTCATTGTGGGGGTCGCTGGCTTTTTGACAATTTTTACATCATCAGAAAATCTAGCTCTATCATGATGACTCTTCCAAGGAAGTGACTGCATGTTTCATATCAGGCCCTGCCTCTCCATAGCAGTCATTGGTGTAGTTTCTTAAATAAAAGTACATCTCAAAAACGTTTGATCCAGGAGCCTGCAGGTGACATTCAGACGACCTGCTAAGGTGCTTAACAAAGTGTAGTGACAGCAACAGTACTGGGTGCCTGGTTACATGAGGATGATCCCAGCTGCCTGAACAGGGACCTCTGTGCATTCAGTGGTAGGGTAGTTACTTCTGAAAAGAGAAACCAGGTATCTTAACTGGGAGCCAACAGGATTCATGAGCTGATAGGAGTAGCTGGGTGGAGATGAGTGCATGAATTCCTGCCTCTCCTGTAGCTTAGGTTTCACATCGGACACCTGCAGTGACTTGATGCTCTTTCTAGGCACTTAGCTAGAGTACCCTCTCCCTCAAAAGCCACCAGCGAGGTATCACCCAGCCAGTGCAGAATAGATGTGTTTTGGTACTAGGTGCCCAATGGAGTTGGCAGATGAGAAGCAAAGTCTCTAAGCTCCCCTCAGCTCAAGAGCCTCCAGCCTCCAGCTCCTCTACTGCAGCCCGTCCCTGGCTTCTCCATGTCGACTCCAGAGCTGGTGCTGGGATGCCAAGGATGCAAGTTATCTAAGCCAAAAGAGCAAACAAGAGCATGTCCGTATAGCCTAGCAGGCCTCACACAGGAGGATAGACCTGCACTAAAGGAGAAGATTCAGCAGCTTCATGAGATTGCCAGGACCAGAGCATCACCCATCGTCCATAGTAAGGACAATCTCCCTGAAGCCTAACTTCAATATTCTATGCTAGCAAAGGCAGTTCCTCCCTGCGCTTCCCCCACAGACATTCCTCGCCCTCCTAGATTAGAAATTCATAGCGCACACAATAGACCCTGATTGCTATTTTCTACATGCTACTCATCGTTTTCTTTAGTCGCACCTCTGTGATGTTTTATAAGTCCTTATTGAATTTGACAGCAGTCGTATGCCAGAAGCACAGACATAGTATTAGTCATATTTCCTCTACTTTGGAGTAATCCAATAATGGCTAGGTAATTAAAGCCTGCCCCTTACTAACGTGTTGGTCTTCATACTTTCCTTTTGTATATTCAAAAAATAGATGTTCTTCCCTATAGATCAGCTCTGTTGGGATTTGAACAGAATTGCACAAACCCTCGTGATGCCCAAACCTTCTCTATGCTGCAAAGGCAGCACCAGAATGTAGAGAAATGAGGGAGAAACAAATGAAGTAAGAGCAAAACACAGAGAAGTACATGGAAACCAGTAAGGTGGAGGGAGGAATGGGAACCAAAACACCAGGAGCAGAGGAAAAGGCAGCAAATCCCTTGCGCTATCTATAAGCCAGAGGCGTCACAGCCCATTGCCCAGTGCCTTGCTTTAGAGCTGTGCAAAAAAAAGCACCAGGAGTGAGAACACCAACATTTATCCAGAGGACACACACACACAAAAAAATGCGCACCTGGGCACTTGGAGAAGCTTGTGTGAGCATGTAGTCAGGTGTCCGGGGTAGGACAACTAGGATCTGATTTCCCAGAGGCGTCCCTAAAACTCAGATAATGTGAGCTATTTATCTGGCTACACCATGGGGCTTCTGGGACTCATCGGGGAACTTCAAATATCAGCTGAGAGTCACAAAGTAGAGGGGACAGCATGGTCCTCAGGCTATGTGGAACAGCACCATGGACATTCCTTGGAGAAACACGTCTGTTCCCTGTTGTCACCATGGTCTACAACCCAGCGGAGAAAAATACTTTCTCTGCTTGTGATTCCTTGTCTTCATGACTAACAGAAGCCACTGAGGCTATGGACAGGCCAGCAGAAGTAACTGCTAATTTATTCATAAGAAAAAAATCATGCTGCTTAGGTATCTCTGAGACCAATGGTACGTTAGAAGAAGACAACATGTTGACCATGAGCATGGAAGGCCTGTTTGCTTTTCGTCTTTCAGCATCCCACAGTCCAAGCTGAAAAGGAGTGAAATTGCTCAGGTTTTGGAAAGGGGGGAGATCTGGGAACATGAACACCAAGGCTGGGACTCACTGTGTCGGTCCTGCCCTCTTCCCAAACTCCCATTCTGCAGTTTCTGCTAAAGTCAGGTTTACTAAGGTCTAACACCAGGATGGTCCCCAGCAGCTGATGGCAGCTCAGGAGTGACTTAGTGGATGGACATGGAGATAAAAATCATGCAGGAGGTTTTGTTAGCCGAGGAGCCAGAATGGTTTACTGGGAGTAGAGCTATATTTTACCATGTAAAAAGTGCTTAAATGTTCCAGCTCATGGAGCAACACTAAGAGTGACAGCCTTGTGTACAATACTTGTGAAAAACAAGAGCAACTCTCACAGTTCCCTTGCACAGAATACTGAATTTTCAGCCCAGGTAATGCCTGGGAGGTTCATAGTGCCTTTCACATACCTAAAGTTAGATATATACTTCTGTATCCTGATGATTCAGGGCATGTGCAGCCCAAATATAACTGAAGAAATCTAATATTAGTGTTCTCACTTCGAAAGTCTTGGCTGTTAAGCCCAATATATTAGTGCTTATATTGTTAAATGTCTACCCTAAATTATATAGAGGGTGCACTCTGTCTGACTCAATGTTTTCATTTCCTACCTTCTCATCTCTACAGAGGCAAATTTCCTCTTTATGAAGAACCCCTTTGAAGTAATGGAGATTACTTGCGTGAATAAAGGTTTGTAGGAACACGCCTGAAAACTCTAAGTCTTTTGGGTGGGAACCTTGTCTTCCTACACATGCACAAAATGCAGTGTGCATACACATAATCCTGTAAAATTATATACCACAGTCAAGGCCTCTATTCTATCACGTTCACTCATTTGGAGTTACACTTTGCTCCACGGATAACTCTATTAAGAAGAGTGGGTTGACTTGACAGCTAATATTTTATTAGCAAGAACCAAAAATTTCATTCTATGTTTGCATATATATTATCAAATCAGAATCGGAGGGATTTTATATTCATTCTTTGGGCAGGACTGCTTGTTCATGGCCTTCAAGCCACTTTGAGATACGTCTGTACTAGTAAATGGAACAGCATGACGTGACATTAGAGCCATTTCAGCCCAACCAAAGGCGCTCAATGAGCACAAACCTTGACCAAAAACTTTCATGGAAGCCTGTTCCCAAGATCTTTTCTCTGCTGCAGACTTGCTATTGCTGGTCCCAGCACTCCTGGCACTAGCAGTTACCACCAGGACAAGTGTGGGTCTTTTGTGGTCCTAACTTAAAAGCAAGATCAAGCTTCCTTTCACGAGCCTGCTCCTTGCAAGTTCCCGAGGATCTCCGAAAGGTCATTCGTGCCACAATAACAGTCTGCAACAGGAGTGAACCCTTTTCTTTTGAAGTGTTTGCAAGATAAGCTGGACATTGCTTACTAAAGCACCCACCTGTAGGGAATGAAACCCCCTCCGCACATCCCGCAGCTGAAAGCGCCCTCTGATTGCTGCAGGATACGTGACATTTCCAACCAGACTGACTGCAGCACTAACAGTCCCCGTGGAGGAGCGGTCCTGCAGGGACGGAGACGGGGAGGGAGCAGCCAAGCTGGCCCTTTTCTGGTTTATTGCCAGAATGCTGCAAAAACCTATTTCCTTAATTTAATAACCATCCGAGCCTTCCCTCCCCCACAATACCTACTTTTTGTGAAGCAAATACAAGGTGGAGAGTAACCGCGGGAAGCTGATGCTCATCGCGACAGATTCTCCACCTGGTTGCGCAATGTGCACATTTTCTCCTCTATCCTTGTGCTTTTAGATACTTTATACATTATTTTGGAAAGGAAGGAAGGTCTTCTTATATTTATCTGAATACCAAGACACCCGTTAAATACACTGTAGATAAAACTATTTGCTAGCTGATTGCCCCTTGCTGGCAGCCCCTCCAGGCTGTCCACATCTCTTCTAGCGAGAAAAAAAATGTAAAGAAATGGCAAATTGATATTTTCCGCCCGGGGTTTGACCATTAGAGCCACCTGCAAGCCATGCCATGGCACTTTCGAAAGGTGCTGGAAATGACTGATCCCAGCAGTCAATAAGCAGATCCAATTAAAAAGAAAAATCCCATCTCCGTCTTCCCCTTCACCACCCACGTGTTCCCTAGCACATTTGCTGCAGCATTAATTTGGATTTTATTTTAGTTTTTATTCTTTCTTCTGCCCATTTGCACAAACACGGAGTTAGATGGAGCCCACAAGGTAGCACTGGGTGCTCCCCTGCCCGCTCCTTCCCTCCTCGCCTTGCCGGTGTTTTCCCTTCGTTAGCTTCCCTCTCCGGCATCCCGCTTGCGCTCGAGGTAAAAGAATTTGCTGTCTGGAAAAAAAAAAAAAAAA
>VWPW01006568.1:15152-41001 GCA_013389825.1 Crypturellus undulatus | reverse complement strand
CACGCCATGGCCTACGCCGCCTGCATCGAGCCCTACACCTCATGCCGCCAGCGGAACTTGGCACCCAGCGCCCACAGTGGCCCCCTGGCCCTGCTCCTGGCTCCCCTCCTACTGCTGCGCCTCCTCTGCTAGCCCCACGGCCCTGCGACCCCTCCGGAGCACTGCTGGACGGCAGCTCTTTGGAGCATCCCTGGTCTGGATGCAGTGGCTGCTCCCCTGAGAGGACCTTGGTGTTCAATAAATGTGGCCTGTGATAACCAGCAGCAGGACAGACATGTTCCAAGGCTCCTGCACAAATGGAGAGTGTTACCATTTACACACGTGTCTCTGTCACATGTGGCCAGGTATGAGCACATCGCACCACCTCACCCCCCTCACCCTGCACAGCACCCAGTCACAGCCCTGGCCACCCGTCCTGTATATCCAGTGCTTTATTGACCAGAAACAGCAGCAAAAACACAGCACGTGTCCATGTGCAAGCGCCACAGCTCCCCGCGCTCCGGGCAGGCTGGCATTGCCCCAGCCCAGAGCCCCGCCAGGCTGTGCCCTCCCGGGCTGGAGTGATGCTCACGGACAGGATGGGGCTGGCACGGAGTTTTCCCCAGGGAGGAGAGAAGGGAGGAGGGCAAGGGGGAGCCTTTGGCACTGACAGCCTTGAGGAGTCTGGATGAGGACTGTGATGTTGAGGCTGGGGCTGTGCTGGATGTTTTAGGTCCTAGAGAAGGGTCTGGGATGGGCGAATAGAAAGGGGATGTCTGGGGGGTGTCCTGCCTCTGCCACGCTGTGGGGGCTCCAGGATGCAGCCCCTTCCAACACGATCCTTGGGTACTGGGTAGGAAGGGACAGGCAAGAGGTAGATGACTCTGGAGTGGAACTGGCACCAATCCCAAGTGCTTCCATCCAGCCTCTCCCACGGCCAGTAACCCCGTGTCACCCAGGGGTGCCCCCTTTGCCCGTGAAGCTGGAGCAGGGACAGGCAGAGGGGACGGAGAGGGGAGTGGGTGCAGGGTGGCACTTGGGCACAGGTGGCAGGACGGTGCCAGCCTGCCGGAGGTTCCTCCTCACCACACCGAGCACTTGCGAGCCGGGTTCATGGGCGAGTTCTTGGGGCAGTGGAAAACCCGGCCGAACTCCTCAAACTGTGAGACGCTACCTAGGACCCTGGTGGGAGACGGGACGAGTCTCAGAACCGGGCACTCCCAGCCTTGAGGAGCATGTCCCCATCCCACCCCCTGCCCTTTACCCATCTGTGTGCCTCCCCCATCTCCCAAGCCCCCACAATGCCCACCCCAGGTTTAACACTTTCTTGTTCTCCCCAGCACCCCAAAAGGGGCAATCTACCCCCTTGGTTGGCAGCAGCACAGGCTTTGCCCACATTTCAGATACCTGTAGTGCTCTGGGGCATGCTTGTCTGTCAGCACCTGCAGGTAGATGGACTGGGATCGCCTCTTGATGCACCAGTTCTGCAGGGAAGAATGGTCCCAGGGTAGGGGGTGAGCCAGGGGGTGCCCAATTGGTGCACTGGCGCCCTGATTGTGCTTGTTACTGTAGGGTCTCCTGTGGGCTCGGGGGCTGTAGGTGTAGGTGGGGTGGGAGAGCGTGGTGGGCTCACCTGGGCGAAGGCGATGAAGAAGAGCTGGTCGTGGGTGTATTTCAGGTGGTGCAGGGGGTGCTCGGGGCCATGCTCCCGCACCCACTTCTGGTAGGCCTGGAGAGCAAGGGCATAGCTTGGTTGCCAGCCCACCCCGCCATGCCCCTGACGCGGCAGTGGCTCCGTGACACCCTAGGGAGGGCACTTACGTAGTAGGCGAGCTTGAGCCCCCCCATGTCGGCGATGTTCTCCCCCAGCGTGTGTTTGCCATTCACCTGCCCGAAGAGGAGACATGGGGTGAGCAGAGATGGTCCCAGCCAGAAACCCCCTCCTTTCATCACCAAGGCACCAAGACGGTGCCTCAGTTTCCCCTGGGACCCAAGGAATTTGCCAGCTGAGGTGTGATGAATTGTTGGTCTCAGAGCTGGGCATGAGCACAGCTCTCTGTGGACACCTGGCTCCGGAGAAGGAGCGACTCTCTGCAGTGGGGATCCCCGAAGCGTGTTTTGGGCAGTGTGTCTGGGCAGTGCCTGGCAGGCAAGACAGGGGTCTCACCCGCTGGTTGTAGACAGTGAAGTTGTCGTAGAGGTTGACGATGCACTGGGCCTTCTTCAGGAACTTGCTGTACGACGTGTCTGTCCACCAGTGCACCAGGTTCCCGTGCCGGTCATACTGTCCCCCTGCAAAGGCAACCGCCAGCCACGGGTCATGCCAAGGGATGCAGGCATCCTGTCATCCCCTCCTCCCACCCCAGGACAGGGTGTGCAGTCACTCACCCCAGTCATCATATCCATGGGTCAGCTCATGCCCAATGATGGTGCCGATCCCACCATAGTTCAGAGATCTGGTGGTAGTGGGGAGAGCTGAGACAGTGAAGGGCACGATGCTGGCCATACCCCAGCCCCATAATGCCCCAGCACCCCGCCCCATCCAAATCCATGGCCCTGCCCCAGCGCATACTCACTGTGGGAATTCAGGATCGTAGAGAGTCGGCTGCAGGATGCCGGCAGGGAACACTGGGGACACAGGAGAGCATTGCATGGAGGGGAACACTGTGCCCTGCCACCCACAGCCTGGCCTGCACCAGGGCACCCTATGTCAAGCCCACCCCTCCTCCCTGCCCCATGACTGCGGGGCTGAGCCCAGCTGGCTGGTGGCCCTTATGCCAGGCCCTAGGCTGGCAGGGCTGGGGGCAGTTCCTTACCCATCTGGTTCTTGTTGGGCAGGTAGTAGGCGTTCAGAGCCTGGGGGGGCAGCAGCCACCTGCAAGGAGACATGAAGGTGCCAGGAGTGCAGAAAATGCCACTGTTTGCATAGCCAGGGCACTTGCACTGTGCCCTCCTGTGTGTGCCCCACACAGTGCTGCCCAGTGAGCGTTGGTGGGGCTGTGCCATGCCGATCTTTGCCACCTACATCCCCCCCGGCTCAGAGATACTCACGCAGACTTGTCCACCTCCTGCCGGATCTTCTTCACTGAGAGCCTGATGCTGAAGGCAATGCTGTTCAGGATGTTCTTGAAATAGGTCTTCTCGTCCACGTCGAACTGTGGGAGTGCAAGGCACATCCATGGCATGGGGACCTCTATGTCCCCAAGCTCCTCTATGTGTCCCTCTGCTCACAGGGGATTTGAGGACAGGTTGTGGAGTTGTGGCCATGGGTAGTGCATGGTATATATGTGCGTGTGTGTGTGTGTGTGACCCCTGTCCCCAGGAGGGTCTGTGCACCATGTGCACCAGCTTGTCCCCATGCTACCATCCTTTAGGCAGTGTCCTCATGAGCTGCTGTATTTCTGCTGCTTCCCTGGGGTCTCTAGGTCCCACAGGGAAAGGGCATCCCCAGCTCTGTGGTGAGGATAGAGATGAGCCCTGCATGTGGGGAAAGGGACTTCAGCTCAGACTTCAGGACAGCCTACACTCACATGTGGCCACCATAAGGGAAGCCGTTGGGAATGGTTCAGAGCCTCCCCATCTCCACTGCCCCACATCCCACAGCTGCACCACACCAAAGCAGACATGGGGCCCATCTCCTCCCACCACCATGCGTCCACATGAACCTGGACCACCCCTTGCCTCATACTCCTTGTCGATGGCCTCCGGTGTTAGCAGGAAATCAGGGTAGCCTATCATCACCATCATGTACTGGAGCTGCAGGGAGAGCGGGCAGCTGGGTAGGGACCCCAGTGCTGGGGCCAAGGGCCAAGGACAGGGGTAGGTGCTCATGGATGAGGCACAAAGACCTCCGTGTCCCCTGCCCGCAGCTGCTACCTTGGCCCTGGCTGCTCTGCGGGTCTCCTCGTCCATCCAGTCCAGCTCATCCAGGCGCTGGTCCAGGATGTACTTGATGTCCTCCACCAGCTGTTGCACCTAAGGCAGGACCCATGGCAGGTCATCATGGGCACAGCCACAGCATCTTCACCACTTGTCACCCCCATGTCAACAGCCAGGTCACTGCCACAGTGTCCTGGGGGATCCTGTTGGCATCACTGGATGGCACTGGCCTGAGGAAGCCACCCCTAGTCCCAAGCATTCATGGTGCATGGCCAAGGAGGTCACCTACAGCACCTACCTTGGCCTTGCTGGCAGAGGAGAAGTACTCCTCGACGAAGAGGGCGCCCAGGGCCATGCCAAAGTGCTTATTGGCCTGGCTCAGGCAGATCTTGCCCCTCTCAAGCTGCTTCTCGTTGCCCTCCATCTCCTTGGAGAGCTCATGGATAGCGTCGCGGAACGGTGTCGAGAGGTGCTCGCTCAGCACCACCACGATGCGCCACAGCATGTAGTTGTGCAGGATCCTGGCCAAGAGGGCAGGATCAGACCCTCTTGGCTTGGTACCTTGGCAAGTCTGCAGGCACTGCATGAGGAGCACATGCCGGGGGCACATTGGCCCATGCAGCTGCCTGGGGCTCTGCCAGGTCTTATCTGGGGTACCCAAGCCAGGCCTGGCCTCCCTGGGATGAGGGTAATGAGGGGACCAGTCTCCCCCCGCCCCCATCTCCCCATTGTCACCCTCTTGCCAAGCTGAGCAAGATGCCATCCCACAGCCCTCCCCACCCCATGGCCTGCAGCAGGGAGACCCCAAGTGCTGGGGTAAAGCAGCCCCAGTGCCAGTCTCGTGCCCAGGGCTGTCCCTGAGTGGTGGTAGGGTCCGAACAACACAGGCACCTCGGGCACAGCCTGGCATCTGCAGAGGGGGACACTGCTGAGGCAAGGCACGAGGCTGTCATCTGGGTGGTATCAATGTGGGGTAGCCGTGGCACACATGGGGTGTCAGCCCCCCCTCACCTGCTGGGTGTCACACGGATGAGGTCAGACACCTTGTGCATGTAGTCGGTGGCCAGCAGCACCACCTCCTCATCCTCCGAGAAGTTGTCGTGGAAGATGCGGTCCAGCAAGCGCTTCCATTTGAGCTGGCAGGGGCACCGTCAGCACAGGCGTGGGGACACTCCCCCATGTCACCCCCAGCACCCCTTTTCCCAGGAGCGAAGCCTGGCCCTGGAGTAGCACCCGGCACTTAGGAAAGTGCAGGCTGGACTTTTACCCTTCCTGGACAGACTGATGGGGGCCGTTGGGGCAGAGGGCACATTTCTAGGGGCACGGAGGCACTGGGCTGGGGGTAGTGCTGTGTTACAGCGGCTGTGGGGCAGGTTTGGCAGCAGGGAGGGACCAGGGCAGGTACAGGTGCAACTGTGAGGCATGGGGCAGGCGGGGGACGGGGTGGGTGCAGGAGTGCTCACAGTGGGGGTGATGCGCTGCAGCTCGCCCAGGGTCACTTTGTGGTACATGGTGCTGACGTCCCTCCGCATGTCGTCGTACTCCGACACAGTGATCTGCACGGGGTGGGCACGGCCGTCACCACTTCGGGGCTGGGGGAGGCCCCAGCTCCTGGCTCCCCCCTGGCTCACCGCCCCACGCCCCTCTGTGCTGCCAGCAGTGTCACCAAAGTTAGGGCTAGGGTCCCCAGGGGCCGGGCATGGGCGTCCCCTAAGAGCTGGGGTCCCTGAGGGCTGGGTGGGGGTCCGCAGGGGCTGCTCACAGAGTTTTCTCAGTGGCTATGGTCTCTCATGGCTTAATATAGAGGGATATGTAGGGGAGGTTCTCCTGGGTCTGGGGTCCCCAAGGCTGGGTATGAGGGTCCCCAAAGGGCTGAGGTGGTTGTCTCAAGGGCTGGATATGGAGGACCCCAAGGGATAGGGCAGAGGGGCCTCCCTTGGGCATGGGGGTCCTCAAGGGGCTGGAGGATGCTCTCCAGGGGCTGGGACTGTGGCCTCCAAGGCTCAGGGGTCCCCAAGGCTTGGGCATGTGGGTCTCCAAGGGCTGAGCAGGGTCACCCAAAGCCCAGGGGCCCCTGCCTCACGTTGGCAAGGTGCTGCTCCAGCTGCAGGATCTCCTGGGCCTTCTGCTCCACATGCTCAGCACCCAGGAGGGTGAGTAGCTTCTCCATGAACACCCGGTACGCTGCCAGGATCTGCCAACACAGAGGCTGCTGAGGGCCACCCTGCATGGCCCAGGTGGGGGCCCTCCTGCACCCTGGGGCCCTCGCTGAGCCCTGGGGGCCCCTGTGCCCCTCTCACCTTCTCGCTCTCCTCATCCTGCCCCAGATACAGGGTCCGCTCAGGCAGCGTCAGCCCATCCTGGTCAATCTGCGGGAGGAGATGGGGCAGCAGGTGAGTGGAGCCCTATGGTAGGGGCCAGGGCACCCCAGGGGCTGTGCTGGGCAACAGGGTTATTTCAGGGCTACAAGGGGCAGAAAGCCCCCAAATAACACCCTGGGGACCCTCCCATGGCACTCCGACCTCATCTGCGTGGCACCTCGGAGCACCTTCTCCCCAGCACAGACACCAATGGGTCCCAGTTCCCCTACCCTTGCTGTAGGACACGGATCCTGGGGGAGCAGCAGGGATGAGCCCTAGAGCACAGGCTCGCACCCCTCTGTCATAGCTGTGCACACACACACACACCACTGCCCCATCTCACATACACCGCTTCTCACGCACACACACATACACAACCTCTCATACCCTTCTCTTGCCCATAGGACCCATCCCGTACCCCATGGCACCCCTGTCACACCTGCGCCCTCCCGCTCGCTGCCCAGCAGACACACAAAACCTTTCCCTTTGACACATGCTCCCTCTAGTGTGCACACACCCGCACGCCTGCACGCCCGCACACCTCTTCCCCATCGCACCCTCTTGCCTTCCCCCTGCCCTGCACACACACACCGATCACACACAACCCCATCACATGCACAGGCTCACAGGGAACAGGAGGGACAGGGTGCCCCAGCTGTGCCCAGAACCAGGGAACAGGAGGGACAAGGTGCCCCAGCTGTGCCCAGAACCATTTCCCCTCTGTGTCCACCGTCATGTTCCCATGGTGCCATCACTGTGCTGTGCCCATCACTGTCCCTTCCATGCCATTGCTGCACCACCACATCACCTCTGTGGCCCCATTACACCCCTCCCTGTGTCACTGATGCACCCACCACCATGTCCCTGAGCGCCCCCTCCGGCGCTCCTGCTGCATCCACAATGGTGTCCCTATTGTGCCACCCCATGATCCTGTGCCTGTCACTCAGTTGTCTGGATAAAGCCCCTTTGTGCCTCCAGGTGCACAGTGCGGCACTGGGCTTGTCCCGACGAGATACAGATGACTGCCGTGATGCCAGGGTGAGGAGCTCAAGTGCCCCATGCTGCATCACCACAGCAAGGCACCACTCTGCTCCATATGTCCCCTCACCCGCATCCCCCTTGCCTGTCTAAGAGATGACAACCCTCCTACCACCAGCACAGGGAAAGCATGGCATTAGGGTCCCCGTGGTGAGGAGATGAGCAGCAGCACCAGGGCAGCCCGGGCTCCCCCCATGCCCCTGTCCCCTGAGCTGACTACAGCGGGTCCCCAGGGACCCTGGCAGGAGCCCCGTGGCGAGCGGCCCTCACCCGGATGACGTAGCGTGAGGTGTTCCTGTCGTCCAGGCTGACGGTGAGCGAGAAGAGCACAGCGGCGCTGTAGACCCCCTGCGTCTTGTAGAGCAGCTCGTTGAGGTCGCTGCGGCCCGGCGTGGCATCCCAGCCACCGCACTCCCCAATCACCTCCAGCATGGGCCGCGGGCCCAGTCTGTCAATCTCAGCCCGGTCAAGGCATGAGCGGAAAAACTCCTTGACCTTCCTCTCGGCCGAGGCGCGGGCGCGACGCCGTACCGGGCGGCTCAGCAGCGCCCGCAGCTTCGCCTCATTCTGCTCGGCGATGGCGCCGATGGTGCCGTACACCAGCTTGTCCTCAGGGATGCCGTGCCGCCGGAGCCAGCCGCCACACGCGAACGAGTAGAAGTCCTGGCACGGGTCGATGGTGGCGTCCATGTTGGCGCTGAGGAAGCGCGAGGCCCGCAGGAAGGCCTTCTTCTCCTGGCAGCCCTCCAGGCAGTAGCTGTCCCCTTCGGCCGCCAGGTACTTGAGCACCAACATGCACGTCAGGATGACGCAGAGGCCTGCGGCGAACACCAGCCCCGAGAGCAGGCAGATCTCCCGGCGGCTCCAGCGCGGCAGCCCCCCGCGGCGCTTCTTGGCCCCGGCGCCCAGCTGGAGGGCGAAGCCATTGGGCAGGGTGCCGCTCTGGTACTTGCTCACGTACTTCACCTCCTGGAACTCGTCGTAGTGGGCCGTCAGTGAGTAAGTCTTCTCCATGGCTGCGTACCAGGGGGCTCCGCGCAGGCACAGGCGCCCCGCAGTTCACGACAGAGCCATCTGCGCTCTGAGGAGATGGTGGACGATGCCCGGTGAGTCAGGCAGCTCCTGGAAAAGGCAGATGAAGTGATTCAGGGGGGTTTGGGGAGGAGCAAGGAGGAGAACGCTGCTCACCGTCATCACCGCCCGCATCCTGCTCCCTGCCTGGATGCCCCACTGGTGGCACTGGGACCCGCTGTGGTGCCAGCAACGCAGAACTCTCCCTACAGCTGCCCCTTTGCCAGCCGAACACTGCCCAGGGCAGGTGCACATCTGGCTGCTCCCGGCCATCCCCATCTCTCAGAGCCAAGTGCCACAGCACACTGTGACCCACTCCCTTCCCACGGGGTGGGGGACAGGCACAGGACTCCCAACACCTCTGGATGGAAGTATTGGTGGGGGGGACAGGGGCAGATCGGGAAGGGGTCTGTTGGGGAGCTTGGGAGGGCATTGTGTTGGATTGGGGAGCACCGCGTGGGGTTTCAGTGGGCTGTGCTGCCTTGCGGGGCATTGTGCTGTGTTGCATTTCATTGCGTTGCATTGGGCTCATTGGGTTGCCTTGGGTGGGGTTGAATCATGCTGGGTTGGGTCGTGTTGCACCGCACGGTGACAAATTGTGTTGCATTGGGCTGTGGGTGCAAAGTCAACTCCAGCCTGGGGGCTCCCGACCCTACCGGCATCTAGCAAAGACCCCCCCAGCTCCACAACCTCCCTCCAGCAGCCAGTGCTGGCTGCTGTGGACACTGGATTCTGGCAGGGGGGCTGTGCTGCGGAGGACGGGGGGGCTGCCATGGGGAAGCAGGAGCAGGGGGATGGATGGGTTTGGGGAGGGCTTCCAAAGCGGACTCCAGTCCCTGCTCAGCGATGCCCTTGGGAGCCCCTGTATGTGGCGTCGTGGAAGGACGCGGCAGGGACTCCAAGTCGCGGAGGAGGAGGGGGAGAAGCGGACAGTACCCCCGCAGCGGCCCCCCTCCCCAACCCCCGAACCGGGTGCCCTCCGCAACTTGGGCAAAGTTGTGTCACTGCTGCCACCGGGCTGCATCGCGACGGGAGGAGCCCGCAGCGGTGGCACCGAAAGTTTGCGGGGCCGGGAATGGGCACAGCGGGGCGGGCGAGGGGCTGCCGGGGGCGCATGGGTGCTGCAGGGTGCCCGGGATGCTGAGGGGCGCTCGCCGGGCTGCGCTCGGGGATGCTGATGAGCAGGAAGCTCGGCGGATGCTCCTCGGGATGCTCCGGGAGCGCCCAGCGGGAAGCTCGGGGGATGCTGGCAGGGAGGCTCCCCAGGCTGCTCGGGGGAAGCTCCCGGGGCTGTTGCTCGGGGGCTGCTCCCAAGGGCTCCTGAGAGGCGCTCGGGGGCCGCTCGCCCCATGGCTCCTCGGGGGTGACCGGGAGGGGGCTGCCGGGGATGCCCGGGGAGGTGGGTGCCGGGAGGCAGCCGGGGGGAGACGCGGGGGTGCCAGGAGGCTGCAGGGGGGGCGGGGGTGCTCACCGCGCTGCTGGGGGTGCTCGGCGGCTCCCGGGGCGCCCGTCCTCGCNCGCTGCTGGGGGTGCTCGGCGGCTCCCGGGGCGCCCGTCCTCGCGCGCGCCCCGCGCTCCGCTGCGCGCCCCGCGCTCCGCGGCTGCCGGAGCGGCGGGGCCGGAGGGAGGCAGCGGGGCGGGGAGGGGGTGGTGTCTCCAGCCCGGCTCTCCCGCACGCCGGGCTCCATTAACGAGATTATTATGCAAATGGAGCAGCCCCGTGCCACCCGCCAGCCTTACCTCATCCCCACGGAGGGGGAGGCAGGACCGGGGTCCCCCGACCCCCCGCCGCGGGGCTGGCACCAGGCTGACAGTGCCACCCGTCCCGCCACCTCCGAGCAGCCGAGCAGGGGCACTCGGGGCTCGGGCTGGTGCCTGTGCCAGGGACATCCCGGCTGCTGGGCACCCCCGCCGTGCCCGGGCACCTGTGGGGCCTGTCCCATCCGGTGCTGTCCCGTGCTGTCCTGCCAGGGTGGCTGCAACTGCAGCAGTTGTGGGGTGCAGAGGAGACGAGATGGAGCCTGGGCTGCTCTGGGTGCTGGAGTGGGCAGGGGGTGAGAGGGTCGGGGGGCATGGGGAGGGGGGAACACACGCACCTACACTCACGCACGCTGAGGTCCAGGAATATTAAACTGCATTGCAGATAAATCCCCAACATAAATATAGTGAGCCGCTCTGCCGTGGGGGGGGCCTGCAAGGAGATTTATAACCCATCAATTCCCACCGTCCGCAGCAGTTGTGTACGTCCCCCTCCCCAGCCCACCTCAGCCGTCCTGCCTGCCCTGCTCGCGGTGCCCTACCGTGCCTGCTCACCTCACCTGTATGCCCCAAGTGCCTTGGCAAGGGCGCTGGGTTTTCCTGGGTGCTGGAGGGAGAGCCCTAGGCTGGCATGTGCTGGGCAGGAGTGCTGTGCCACGCTCGCCCCCAGCCACGGGGAGCTCCCTGTGGCGCAGGATGGGTGGCTCAGCTGGGGGCTGCCACTCTGACACACATCGCTGTGGCACCACACCTGCGCGCATTGACACACCAGTGGGCACATGGACACCCATGCGGGGCCACGCGCATCGGTGCCAAGGCAGAGGGACCTGCCACACACATGCCCTGACACACACCAGCTCCACAGGTGCCATCGCACTGGTGTGCTCATTCACACCCTGCCACACTCGTGCACTCCCTCAGCACCAAAGTTTCTTCAAGGGGCATGTACTGTCCACACAGTCTGAAGGTTGGCAGGGGGACGTCCCAAGGGGGTCACCACCCCAGTGGGTGTCACCACCTCAGCGGTGTTCTGGGCCCGGGGATGCAGCCCTGGCAGGGGTTGATGGATGAGTGTGGCACTGAGGAAGGGGGGGACTGGTGTTATTAACAGCCCTGAGTACTGCTCGAGCAGGGCTGTAAAAATTAAAGGCGTGTGGATATAAAATAATGGATAAATCTGCGTCGGCCGCAGAGCGTTGCAGCGTCCCACTGGGGCGGGCACCTCAGGGAGTCCAGGCACGAGGTGTGGGCAGGAGGCACCTGCACCCGATTCCCTCTTCCCCCTCCCCCCAATTATGAGGGCAAGTGGGCAGGGGCAGCTGCTGGACCTGGCACTCTGGAGCCTGGGCACAGGGAGAGGAGAGAGGCAGGAGGCGTGGGACCTGTGGGCTGGAGGAGCCCTCATCCCGGCACGGCAGGCAGGGTCAGTGCCTCGTGCCCCGGCACCAGCCCCAGGAGCTCGGCTGCAATGTCCCCACAGGTGCCACCTTGGGGACACCCTGTGCCCCCGGCCCCGTGTCTGGGACAGGGCCTGGTGCCAGGCTCTGCTCCCTGTGGCGCTGGCATCTCTCCACTGCGCCCGTTGTGCGGGCCACCCCGCCGGCAGCCTCATTTTCCCCGAGATTAGCCGCGGCGCAGGAGCCTCCGCGCACCGCCAGCAGGTGACAAATAAGATTTTTCCACTCTCCCGAGCACCCGGCATGGGACTGTCATTGAAAATGCAAAGCAGCACGGTGCCAACCTCCACCCACCTCCCCTCCCCACAGCCAGCCCCTCCGTGTCAATCCCCTGCCGGGCCAACACCCCCTCCATGGCCAGCACCCATCCAAGCCCATATAAACCACTTGCTCCCAGCTGGGCATGGGAAGCGGGTTGCCCTCTTGCCCCATGTAGCACCAGTCCTGGGTCTGCAGGAGAAGGGGGCAGCAGGTGGGTGCTGGGGTGCCGGTCTGGGCTGGTGCTGGGGATTTGCGCCCTCGATTGCTACCCTGTCAGCACCCACCTCTCTGCGGGGCCCTGGCAATCGACCCAGAGGTGCCTGGTGGGAAAAGGCCAACCCGGGAGCTGCCCCTTGTCGGGGGGGAATCACCCCCCAGCAGCCCCCACCCAGTACCCCAGCACCGCGGTCCCCAGCCCGGGAGCTGCCGCCGCCGCCTCTCCCCCTCGCTATTGTAGCGGGGCTGCCTCTGCCGCCGTCTGCGAAATTAATTCGGAGGTGGAGAGGGAGAATTATGTAAAGTGTGGTTATTCTGGAGCGGCGGGGGAAGCGCGGCTGATGGCAAAGTGCCTTTTTGTGTGTTTAATATGCATTTTTTTTTCCAGCGGTGCATTTTCAGGCGGGTAATTTGCTGTCTTTTCAGACCCCGATCAGTATCATTTCTCCGGCAATGACAGCTTTTATTTGCGCTGAAATGAATGCTGCGAAATTTCCAAGAAATAGCCAAGGCCCCATTGTGAGCTGCCCCCCCCGTGCCCCCCGCCCGCCACCCTCTGCCCCGCGGGTGCCAGCTTGGCGGACACCCCCAGCGCCCAGCCCACCTTGGGGACAGCGCGTGCATTAACGCAGCTGCTGCACACGCGCGTGCACACGCACACCTGAGTGCTGCGGGTTGGGACACGTGCTCATACACACACACGCAAGGAGCCGTGTGTGTGCGCGCATTGACTTCCTTGTGTGTGCACTCATGCGCGTAATCTTGCACACGTGTGTGCGCCCCCACATATCCACATAGCCCCTTCTCACACATCCTGCGCACACACCCTTGTGCATACACATATATACCCTTGTGTGTGTGTGTGTATATCACAGCCCGATGCACACCTACACCTTGTCTATGCACACGCAGACCATTGCACATGCATGTGCACACACCTCCCCCCCCCTCCTTGTGCCTGTACTCATATACACCCCCATGCACACACCTGTAAGCACACACATGCACACACTCCTGCACGCACACCTACCTCCGGTTGTGCATCCGCCCCCCCTTGCACACACACACATGTACCCACAACATTTCCATGCCCTCAGCATGCACCAAACACACTTTCAGTTTGGGGGTGGGGGGCACATGATGCCCTGTGTCCCAGGGCACCCCCCCCCTGCACGCACGGCCAGGGCTGGCACCCGCTCCCGGCACAGCCGAGGTTAACTCTGCTGCCGCCCGGGCTTTGCGGTGCGGGGAAAGCTTTAATTTAATGAAGTGTGAGGCTTTTTATGGGCTTTTAATTACGCAGTGATAATTAACATTATAGGCCGCTGGGTCCCGCTGGTGCCCGGCTGCCCTGTGCCAGCTCCCGCCTGTTTGTAAATAAAACCAGTGGGCCGCAGCGGGCACGGTTGGGGCGATGCATTTTGCTTCATAGTTGGGTGCCCCTGCACCTGGCCTGGATGGGAATGGAGGCCCATGTCCCGGAGGGCCACCAGGGAACCACCTGTTCCCACCCTCAGGAGAGGAGAAACCTCTCCTGAGGGTGGGAATTTGGGTGCCAAGAGCTGCCCCAGGGGCACAAAGAGGCACTGGTACCCCCCTACCCACTGCAAGAGGTGGGGAGGTGCCCCACTCTTTCCCTCCAGCAGCACCTGGATACGTGGGCTCATGCACCTCTCCGGATGCCAGAGCCAGCAGCTGGCCCTGCCCAGGGCTAGACGTGGTGGCACGGGTGGCTGTGCCGTGGTGCCGATGGGGCTGGCCTGGTCCTCGTGGTGCCCCGAGCGCTTCCCGCCCTGCACTGGGGCTAATAGGAAGCGATCCATCACGCGGCGCCCGGGCGCGCTGCCCGCCTGCCAGGCGGCTAATAGATTTATCGCCCGTCACCCAGGCAATTTCCTGCCCTCCCCTAATCAATACCGCGGGGCAGGGGGGCAGCACCCGTGGGCAGCAGCAGCCGCAGCAGGGGGGCAGGCAATGCTATTTCCACCACTGCCCGCCCTGGGAACGGTGCTGTGAAGCGAGGGGCAAGGAGGAAGATGCCCATGAGGACCCCGGCATCCAGGTAGAGCCATCCCCTCCCAGCAGCTTTTCCCACTGTTTCCTGGGGAGGAAAAAGGCTTGGATGGAGCCCCCTCCTACCCAAAATATCCTGCCCCTGCTCCCCTCTGAGGGAGTCCTGCCAGGGCACCCACAGCAGCACCAGGGGGTGGGGAAGGACGGGGGTGTCAGAGCTCAGGGCTGGCGGTGCTGGCACCCAGCGCACCCTCCTTGCTTCCCCTTCTCCCTCCCTGCAGGCAGCACAGAGGCGTCCAGGCTCCCCTCCCCCATCCCTTCCCATTTAATTTTCCCTAATGAAAGGCACGGAGGATGGCGGGGAGCCGGGGCACCAAGGTCGAGGCTGCCTTTAATCAATGTCTGTGGCTGGCAGGGCGCCGGCAGGCGGTGGGGGCGGCAGGGGCTGTTGGGGGGTGCAGGAGCCAGGCTGGGCTCCCCGGGGTATCGCACCTGGCCCCACGGAAACTGAGGCAGACAGGCCAGAGTCCCCCAGTCACCTCCAGGAAGGGCCCATCAGCCCCCACAAAGACGACGCACCCTTATTGGACTGAGCCGGTCGGCTGCGCCCAGGTCCTGCCAGGGCAACGTTTAATTGTGCCGCCTACCAGGGTCTTGGTACACGCAAGCGCCCCTCAAGCCCCTGTACCCACATTGGCAGCCCCTGACACCACCTGGGCAGGGCCCTGGCTCCTCTGGCTGGCTCACCTAAGCCGGGCAGGAATCATTGCCAGCCGGGGGCACCACGGCGGGGGCAGCCACCCCCCGGCCCTGGTGCCCAGCCTCGGGCTGCTAAAGGCACTGGCCGAATGAGAACCCAGGAGTCCGGAGAGGGCAGGGTGCCCATCCCTGAGCTACGAGTGCTGGGGACGGGGTCCCCCAGTGTCCCCTAGAGCTGGGTGCTGGTGACAGCACTCACCCCATGCACCAGCACCGTGGGGCCCAGGTCCCGGGTGAGCAAATCCAGGTGGTGCAGGTAGAGCGGGTAGAGGCTGGTGTCGGCGGGCGGCCGGGGCAGGTAGAGGAAGCGCACGGCAGGTGCGGGGCTCTGCTCCAGGACGAGTTTGTTGGCGGCACACACGTACTCGTCCGACACCTGGCTGGCATTGGCCGGGAAGTTCATGGAGCTCTCCTCGTCGGCCAGCGCTGGGCCCCCCGGCGGTGCCCGCTGGGCCTGCCAGTGCAGCCCAACCACGGCGTCCCAGGGCACCAGCTGGATTTGGGCCTGGATGCGCAAGTCCTTGAGCAGCTGGCGCAGCTTGTCCTCCTGCGCATGGGGCATGGCGCCCGCCTCGACACACAGGAAGAGGCGGAGGCGTGCGCGGCGCCAGGCCCGCGTCATGTTGAGCACGCAGGCCATCTGGAGCAGAAAGAGGCTGCAGGTGTCGGCGTAGCGGGCGCTGTCGGGCCGCAGCAGGTTGACGGGCCACACATGGATGGCGGGCACCGAGCCGGCGGCGCGCCGCAGCTCCCATGCCTTGTCCAGGCTCTCCAGGTGCCGGGCCAGCAGGACGTTGCGCAGCATCTTCAGGGCATCAGCCACGATGCCCACGTATTCACGGGCCGAGAGCAGCTTGGGCGCCGTGGGTGCCCGCAGCGGCGGGAAGCCCAGGGGCACCTCCTCACGGGCGCTTGTGAATGCCGGGTGCTGCGCCAGCCCATCCTGTGGCGCCGCCTCATCGTAGAAGCCCAGCACAAGTGTGTTGGGCCGCATACCACCTGCCGGAGAGAGCGTGCGAGCCCGGCGTGAGCGCAGGGGAACGGGGGCCCTGTCGGCCCCTCCAAGGCACTGAGGGGGCCGTGGGGTTGAAGCGGGTGCGACTCACCGAGGCCGGAGGTGAAGAGGAGCTGGCGGACACCGTGGCGCACTGAAGGCGCTAGCGTGAGGCTCACGAACGCCTTCACGTTGAGCTTGTCCACCAAGCCCAGCCACGAGTCCTGCTGTGCCTGCAGCGGGTCCGAGGGCAGCGCGTCTGTGCCGGGGGGAGAGGGGTGTGAGGCAGTCAGGCCAGGAGATCTCACTGCCATCCCTGCAGCACCCCGGCGTGGTGCTGAGCACCCCCCAAATCAATGTCAACCCCCATGCCAAGCCCCTGCCCATCCCTGGCACCCAGGAGAGCTGCAATGAGGTACTTCCAGCCAGAGAGATGAAATTATACATAAATATATAAAAAATATGTACACAGCGCCACCCCCCCTCCCCAATTTCAGGCCATTAGTCACCACGGCAACAGCGAGGCAGGGGGAGCAGAGCTGGTGCATCCACGAGGGGTGGGCACGGCCACGGCGAGGGCAGCGGGTGGATGGGGGACACGCGTGTGCAAACAGGCCGAGCACGGGCACACACACAAGTGAGGCTGCACACACATGTGAGGCTACACACACGTGCAAGGTTCCACTGCATGGTGGTTCACAGGGGCGCAGGTGCAGGTGCTGCTAATATTTCTCCCTGTGCCCACAGTGCCCAGACAGGCACCAGCGTCACTGCAGTGTCACATCAGCACCCTGGGTGAGGACCCCAACCACTCCCCCCGCCCAGAGGGAGGGAGGGCTGGCTCAGCCCCCGCTGCCCTTATCCAGGGCAGCAGAGAGCACCCAAAGGGGCATCACCCGCTACCTGTTGCCCAACGGGGCCCTGCTGCCCTAGGGACTTTGTAACACTGCAGGGAGACGCAGAGGCCGGCGCTGGCAGTCCCGGGAAGGAGCAAGGCCTCACCTAAGTCCTGCAGCTCCACGTGGCCCAGGATGTAGAGGCCGCTCTTCTTGAGGTCGTTGACGAAGTCAATGAGGCGGGCGCTGCCCCGCGGGTTCTGCACCATCAGCAGCATCTGCGGGCGCCAGAACTTGACGTGGTCCTTCCGCACATCCAGCATCAGCAGGTACTTCCGCACCTGGCCACAGGGAAGCCAGGGGTGTCAGGAGGGCCCCCCTCCCGCAGGGGCAGCCTTAGGGCTGTCTTTAACAGCCTGCCGTGGGGATGCCAACCCCAAGGAGCTGCAAGGGAGGAGGTCAAGGCAATGGGCACAACTGGTACAACTCACCTGGTGGAAGATGAGGGCCTGGCTGATGTAGCCCCAGGTGCTGCTGGGCGAGAGGTAGTGCAGGGCGAGGAGGAGGAGGAGGAGGAAGCCCAGGCTTGCTGAGGCCGACACGGGGCTGATGAGGAACATCATGACGCAGCAGCCTGCAATGCCCAGCAGGCACGTGTGCCAGGTGAAGTACCGGAAGGTGGGCCTGAAGCAAGGACAAGAGACGCTCAATATTGCCCGGGCCCCCATGCCAGCTGCAAGGTGGGCACAGCAACAGCACAAGTGGCAGGAGGTTGCACCACGGTCCAACCAACCATCCCCAGTGAACCCTGTTGTGCCAGCCCAGGGCACGTCAGCCACTGCAGATGCCTGTGGCAGTGGGCACAGCCCTGTCCAATACCCCCCAACCTAGAGGCCCTGTTGCAAGACCAACAGAAACTGTCTGCCCCAGTGCTGCTGGCTGGAAGCAACTGGGAACAGGGCCTGATGGCTCCCGCTAGCAGAGCGGGGCCACAGCTAACAGGCATTTCGCAAAAATGAAGCAACAAACAGGCAAACCACAGTGGATACACGGGCACAAGGAGCTGGCACTGCCTCTGTCCTCATCAGCAGCACCGGTAGGTACAAAGCCCCTGGCACTTGACCATGCTCGGCCAGCAGAGGAAAGTCCCGCGGGGAGTGCCAGGCTGCAGAGGGGATCGTTAGCTAATTACACTGTGGGTAGTGACAAGGAAAGGCTTCCCAGCACTGCCTGCTAATGCTGCACCCCATGCCACGTCGAGGGGAAGCACAGGCACACAGATGCACGGTGCCAGGGCTGCTTTCTGGAGCCCCTTTGCCCGCGGAGGGCAGGCAGCCCTGGCACCAGGGCTCAGCCCTGGCAGCAGTGTTCAGCACACGGGGCGGCTGGGCACAGAGGGAAGGGCTATGGCCAGCACCTGTGAACACTGTGGCACTGCTGGCCAGCAGAGCTGTGTGTCCTTGTCCCTGCGCCCGCCTTCCCCCTCTCCCCACTGGCACCTCATCACAGCATGACCATGGCCAGGCACAGAAACAGCATTTTTCCATCTCAATCAGCCCCTTCCTGGCACTGCCACTGCTGGCGGTGGAGCCCGCACCCTGCCGCACCATGCCAGGGCTCCCACCTTCCCAGCAGGGGCATCAAGCTTCCCTCGCCTCTCTGAGAGCAATGGGGAATGGGGTTAGTGTCAGAGGAAGGGGGTCAGAGGAGGGCATAGGAGGCTACAGGGGGTGGTGGGCACAGTACAACCCTCTGTTACAGGGCGAATATTTTGTGTCAGTGGAGCGCAGAGACAAGTTGGCACCTAACTTGGGGGCACCCGCCTGCTCCCTGTCCTGGCAAAAGGGAGTAACCTGAGGCAGGAGAGGTGCTCAAGGGACCGGGTGAGGCGATTGGCATGGCCCGGAGGAGTGGGGTGATGTCAGGGAGCCCGTGGCAGTGCCAGCGGCCGGGCGCACGGCTCAGCCTGGCGCAGGGACGCGGAGGCGGGCAGGCGAGAAGCTGTTATTTTCTCTAATTGTTGTTTTTGCTGAAAGGTAATTAAAATCCTTTTCCGCTGCGCTTGACGGAGACCTCAGCATGGCGGGGCGGGGGTAGGCACGGCAGGGGCCATTAGAGAGCGGGGTGGGTGAAGGGACCCTTTGCCGCCCAGCTGCAGCGCCCTCCTCCACAGCGGGCACCACTCAACCCCATGTGCCCCAGGTGAGGAGGAGGCTGCAGGGGCCGAGGCCTGGCCTGGCGCAGACACCAGCTCTTGGGAAACTCTACCCTGCTGCACCCCAAGTGTTGCCACCTGGCCCCGCTTGGCACCATGTCCGCTCCCACCTCTGGGGCTCCTTGTTTCAGATGAGCAGCACCTTGGGCAGCAGCACAGCAAGATCCTGCAAGCCACAGCTGGCACAGTCCCATCCTCTCTGTGTGGTCCCTGCAATCAGGTGGCTCCCGTATCCCAAGGACACTGGGACAGGGGAACATGGATTGACCAAGCAGGGAGAGCTGGGCCCAGCTCACTTGCAAAGGGCACGGGACAGATGAGGCAGCCCCAATCACCCTGCTGCTTCCCCGCAGTGGCAGGGGCAGCTCTGCCAGGCCAGACCCACGTCAGGGCAGCCCCAGGCTCCCCAGGACTAGCACTGCCTGTCCACACGCTCATCCTTCCTGGAAGATCTCTTCTCCTCCCCTCTGCTCAGGATCCCCCTCCCCCTCCTTCCCCGTTAGTTTAATTAGCACTAATGGAAAGTGGGCTCCATCACTGCTTGGCAAGCTGCCCGGGGGATGCCGGGCGGGCACAGGCTATAAATTACCTCCGGAAAGCCTAGGGGGAGGGGGCGGGTGGTATCCAGCTAGTGCTGGATGCATCGATACCTCCTTGATAAAGCAGTGAGAGGGCAGAGGGGACAGTGCCAAGCCAGTGCCACGCTCCCTCTTCCGCCCCATGGGAAGGGGGAGTCTCTGCCCTTCTGTCCTCTGTCCCCAGGAGAGGGGCTGCTCTGCATCTCTGTCCCACTGAGGGGCAGAGGTCGTGGGGAGACGGCAGTGGGGGGGCAGACAGATGGATTGATGGATGGACGAGCGCCCATCCAGCACCTCAGAGCAGCCTCCCTCCCCTGCACCAGTGAGTACCTGAAGTTGGGGGCCGATGCCCACTCCAGCGCCAAGCAGGCCAGGTTGACAGTAGCGTAAACCAGGAGGAAGAAAGTGGTAACGACGCCCGCGATGGTGTTGAGCTTTCCAGAGAAGAGCACCAGCTGCAGAGAGCGCAGAGGGGCACAGTGTGAGCGCTGCCAGTGTCCTGCATAACAGCACTCCTGTCAGCAGCCCAAGCCCAGCCCTGCCAGCTTGGTGCACCCCACAGCAACCTGCTCACTGCCCCCTGGCACAACCGCCCCCAGAGCGAGCGCAGGGGGCTGACACGGAGCAGACGTGTGCCAGGGAAGGGTAGGAACAGTGCCACGCTGGGCGTGAATTTCCCATGTCAGGAGGGGCAGCCCAGTGCAGAGGGTGCCGGGCACAGCCTGGGTGCCCAGCTACGCACCCTGCTGCTCACAGCCCCGCGGGTCTGGCTCACTGGGAGTTAACGGTCTGGCTCAGCCGTAATGGATCCCCCCGCAGGAGTGCTCGCAGCCCCCCGCACCGCCCCCGCACTCAGCCGTTTGCTGTGATTTATCCTTCAGTCTTCGGCGCAGGGAGGGATAGGTCACTGCAGGCAGGGAAGGTAGGCGTGGGGCTGGGGGGGTCCTAGGGGCCTCCAGGGCATGTGGGCAGCTCTCAGCTCTCCCTTCCAGCCTCGGAGGTGCCTCCAAGGACAGCACTGCACCCTTCTTGTCCCAAATGCCTCCTCACAGCCCTCCTGCCCGTGTCCCCCAGCAGCCACGCAGTGCTCCCCACTCTACTCTCCAGTGTGCCCAGCTGAACCCCATCGTTCAGCTACCCCTCGGCTCTGTTGTCCATGCTCTGGGCACAGGCTGCCCCCAGCCTCACCACAGGCTGCGGGCACAGCTCCTCCTTTGATCATCTTGGCTGGGGGGGACACGTCAGCAACACTGGAAGTGTCGGGCTCTGGCTCTGCAGTGCCCAGCCCAGGAGCCAACCCACCTTCACCCGGTGGCGCTGGGAAAAGGAGCAAGGCAGGGCACCCCTGCGGGAGACGCAATCCAATCGCTCCGGCCAAGCTCACCTGCACCACCAGCCAGGAGAGGATCACAGCCATGATGGGGTTCCCGCTGGCAGACGTCTTCTTGGCGAGTGCCAGTGCCCGGCCTGTGGAAAAGGGGGAAGCAGGGCTGAGGCAAGGCAGGAGGGGTCCAGACAGGCCCCAAGGGGCATCTGAGCCACAAACCTGGAGTCCTATCCCCCAACATTGGGCACTAATATACAGATAACACCACTGCCCGCATCTCTGCGACCCAGCTGGCATGTGGGTATATGCACAAGGTGATGATACCAGGGGTGCTCCCAGACTGCTCACCTAGGGTACAACTGGCATTCCCTCAGCGGCAAAGAGTTATGCCATGGGTGTCAGTCCAACCTCCTGTGGTGCTCCCACTCTGGGTACTGCAGATAAGACACCCTGGGCATGAAGGGCAAAGCAGCCAAGCCTGCACCCATGCAACACAGCAGGGACTGGGCATCAGTCAACTGGCAACCCAGGCTCAGGAGCCCAGTCCCCATATCCCCCAGAACAGGCACAGGCCAACTCCAAAATGTCACCCCCACACCAGGAAGGGGACCTGCTGGTCCCAGGACTGTTCTCAGTCAATGTCAACCATCTGGATGGGCTGCGGCAGTGGCCAGCGTGCCCTGGGCACTCACCAAAGAGATCATCCCGGGCCAGGGCATAGAGGATGCGGGATGCTCCGATTAGGTTGCTCATGGCTGCAGAGAGGGTGGCAGCGTAGATGCCCACTGTGACCAGGGGTGGGAAGATACTGATGTCACGCAAGAAGCCGTAATCGTTCTGCAGGAGAGTCCTGGGGAAGGACATGCAGATGCTGGCACCCACATCAGCCCACGCCAGCACATCCTGGCACAGGGCACACCTCGGCAGTGATGGCGGGGCAGGCAGCCGTACCTGTTGCAGGTGGCACACATGAGGAAAGCCAACAGGTTGTAGACGAGGTAGGTGAAGAGCACGGCAGAGATGGTGCCCCGGGGGATGGAGTAGCTCGGGCGCTTCAGGTCCCCTGCGGGCAGGAGCGGGCAGCATTAGCACCCTGCAGACACAGCATCTCTCGCTCTGCTCCAGCCTTCTCTGCCTGCCATGGCTCCCTCTCCTCACTCCTGGTACCACCGTGACACCTTTCTTTTCCTTACCCGACATGTTGGAGCCTGCCATGATGCCAGTGCAGCCGTTGAACATCACTGCGAAGACGGTGCTGAAACTCATCAACTGCCCTGTGGTGTAGTCCACACTGTACCTACCTGCAGGACACAGGGGCACAGGCTACAACGGCTGTTTGGGGTGGCACAGCCCTGCCATATATCCTCTCCTCAATGCTCCCTGGGCCCAGACAGCTGCCACCGTGGAATAAACCACCCCTGGCACCCACTTTGTGCTCAGAAGCTCTCCCCACCCTCCTGCATGTCCCTGCTGACAGAGGTGCCAGGCCATGGGGCAGTGCCAGTCCTCCCTGGCCTGGAAGGTAGGGTTGGGGCACACATGTCATGTCAGGAACTGCGGCCAGGGCCGGGGGAAAGCCATTCCTCACCACCCAGGTTATCCCGCAGGGTAGCGAGCGAGAAGCCTGTGAAGAGCCCGTTCTCAGTCTCTGAGCTGTTGGAGAGCGGCAGGTGGATGGGCACTCCGACGGGCTGCGTGGCAAAAAAGCTGATGAGGATGGTGGCCAGCACACCCATGACGATAAGGAAGATGAGGAAGGTGGCTTTGGCGTAGATGGAGGCGCCCACAAGGCACACCACGAGGCACAGGGCAAGCAGGATGGTGCCATAGAGCAGCTCGTACCAGTAGCTCTGGGGCAGGACGTGGACCCCTGTGCCCACTTCTTGCCCTGGACAGAGAGATGAGCAGGGATCAGCAAGGCTCAGAGCAGTCACCATCTGCAGCTGAGAGCCACCAGCTTCATGCCACACAGGCAAGGTGGCAGAGCTGCTCAGGGAGGGGATCCCCACTGTCCCCCGCCACCACACACCCACACACTCACCAGGCGGAATCCCAAAGCTGTCCACGACTGCCTCCACCAGCCCCAGCACGTACAGGGCACTGCCACACACGTTGGCCAGGAAAAACATGATCCCGATGCTGCCCCCAAATTCTGGGCCCAAGGCACGGCTGATCATATCTTGCTTAAGTTAAGGAAAGATGCCAGCAACCCAAACTAATGCCCATGGACACTCTTGGGTCCTCCTACCAGCCCCAGGCCAGGGTAGTTGCAGTGCCAAGACAGCACCCCAGTGCCACCTCTGGGCTCTCACCCAATTTTGCCTCCTGCCCCCTGCCCCTGCCCCAGCAACACCCACAGCAAAGGATACAGTAGGCTCCTCCAGCATCCAGCGCCCCGTTGGTGGCGATGGCACACACAGACAGCACCGTCATGCCAATGATGAAGTAGGCCACTGCAAACATGGCCAGAGCTTGGTACAATCCAGCGTGACCCACAACAAACCCTGCGAAGGACCAAATAGTGACCAAGTAGCGACCAGTATCTCCGTTAGCTGAGCATGAACCACCTTATAACCTTCCTAGTAGAGCCAGGGCTCACAGGCACAGCCATCCCCCAGATCTGCGGCACACTGGTTGCTCCATCCTCATGCCCACATCTTCCCCATGGCCACCAGCACACCTTTTCCCTGCTGATACTGGGACTTCCCCACTCTGTGCCATGGTGCAGCCATCATGCTGCACCACCACACACGTGTGCAAGCTGTGACCCGGCTCCACAATATGCCAGCCTGGGCAAGGCAGGGACCCCCATCTCCTGCCACCCACCTTGGTGGGCAGCAGGTCCTTTGCCCCAGCTCCATCACCTGGAGGGGACAGAGGCAAAGCAGGACCAGGACAAGCCCATAGGGTCCTGCTGGGGGACCCATGGGTGCCCTCCTCCAAGGAGGCAGAGAGCCAGAGGGCAGCACTAGAGCTTGGCAAAGGGCTGGAAAGTCCTAGGACAAACCATGCACATGCAGCCCATGCTCTCTCTGCTCCCCATGCCCTTGCATCACTGTCAAGCCTCTAATTTGGGGGATGTCAATGGCACAGGGGGAAGAGGGCACTTGACACCCACTGACAACGAGCCCCTCTGCAGCTCCGGGCACGGCCCCAGCAGGCACTCGGCACTGCGGAGCTTTGTGCTCCGGGTTTGCCTGCTGCAAAGCAGGAAGTAAAAGCTGCCCTGGGAGTTGGTGGGGTCCCACGTCCCAGCCCGTCCCGAGCCCCTCAGGCACGGCAGGCTGCCCAGAAGCCCCATAGGCAGCACCTGAGCGGGGGCAGCACCCGAGAGTGGCCTTGTCTGGGGCAGTGGCATGTTGTGGGAAGCGAGGGAGGCCGGGTGACGGCGGCGGGCAGGAAGGAGCTGCTCGAGGCTGTGGCGAAATGCGCTATCTCGGCCGCAAGAGCGGCCGCAGAGTTATCGGCGGCGGGCGCCCAGGGACAGCCCGCGGCAAGTGCGAGCCCCAGTGAGCCCCCGCGGAGCCAGCGCGCCGCTGAGCTGCCGGCCAGCTGCTTTTGGGGCACCCTGGCAGCAGGGTGCCCAGGCCCAGAGGGCCAGGAGGAGGAGGGAGGAAGGGGGCCAGGCAAAGCTGGCCGGGCTGTTGGAAGCTGGAGCACGGGGGTACCTTCGAGCCATGCTGTGGAAGGGGCTGGGGTAGCCGGGCGGGTGGGGGGCTGCCCACGTGGCCCGGGGGGTTGGGCGCCACAGCCACAGCCCGGCCTTCCCCACGCCCCGGTTCCTCTTCCCGGCAGCTCCCCTCCCCCTCGGTCTGTGCTCCTCTTCCTGCCCCAGCCCCGCAGACCTGGGGCGATGCCGGCCCTGGGGGGGTTCTTGGTTAGCAAGGGGATCCCCGTGATACTGCTGGGTAGGGGCAGGGGAGGGGACAGGACAGGGACACAGAGTTTCTGCCAGGACCCAAGCCACAATAGAGCGGGGGGGTAAAGGGGGCAAATGATGCCAGCGCAAGCAGTGCCTCCATCCCACAGCTCGGGGTGTCCCCAGGGGACAGGCAAGGGGCTCATAGCCCTCCAGGGTCTTCCCAGGCTCCCCCGCCTGTCCGGGCATGCAGCCAGCTCCCGCCCCTGGATTTTCATGGGCGGAAAGCGAAAGAGGAAAAGCCTTCCCCATTCCCGAGATGCCAGGCTGACACGGACCGCCCCGGGCCTGCCTGCCCCAGGCCAGGCCAGGGGCATCTCCCCTTCCAGGGTACCCCGAAGGCACCTCCTTTCTTGGGTCATGCCCAGGCTGCTCCTCTCTGCTCCCAGTTCTGCCAGACTGTCCAGTAACAGGCCCATAGCACAGACTGGGAGCCCCAAAAGTCTGCCCCCAAACCGAGCTTCTGAACAGGGAGAGGACAGGAGAGGGTGCGAGGGTGTCAAGAGTCTCGTCTCAAGATGAGGGGGAAATCGGGAAGGGACATGGGGCACAGATGGGGGACACTGGAGTCCTGCACTAGGGGAGCTGGTGGGGGATGGAGGGCGCAATGGTTTCAGTGGAGGGGCACCAAGTGCACTGGGATCCCCCACTGGGAAGAAGTGGGAGGTCCCTGGGATGCCCCGGAGGGGTTGAGCCCTGGGCATCCAGCAGGAGCCCCAGAGCTCCAGACTGCAGGAGCTAGCAGGGGGGATACTGGGACCACACACTGGAGGGGAGGCTGGGGGGGTCACTGGGAGGGCACTTGGATCCCTGACTGGGACGAGGTACAAGGGCATTGGAGGTCCCACTCAGGGGGTTTTAGGTGGGCAGAGTGGCGGAGGGGGACACTGGGGCTTAGGCCTGGAGGCTCGAGGAAGGCACCGGGCGCCCCCAGGGCCCCAGCCCGGCGGCTCTCGGAGGCCGGGGTGGGGGATCACGGGGCGAACTCCGGAGCCCGGACTGGCGGTGCCGGCAGCGGCACCGGGAGGACACGGTGCCGCGGCGGGGGGAGCCCGGGGGGCGCGGGCCGGGCCGGCTGCCGGCGGCACTCACCGAGGCGCAGGAAGAGGACGACGCTGAACATGGAGAGCAGCGTGGGCACCACGACGCCCAGGAAGGTGGGCAGCTTGCGGGGGGCCGCGGCGGCGGC
>VWPW01006568.1:0-14690 GCA_013389825.1 Crypturellus undulatus | reverse complement strand
CCCCCAGCGTGACCCCACAGCCAGCCCCCCCCCACACTGGACCCGCACCCCCGAAACTGCCCCTGACACCCCAACGCAGACTGTCCTACACTCCCGTACTCACCCCGACCCACCTCCCCGGGGAGCAGCTTGCCCCCACACTGAGCCCTTGTCCCCCAAACTTCCAACACCCTCGAAGCCAGTGCCTGGGCACCCCAGCATGTGGCATCGCCCCGTCAGCACCCCAACAGCGCGGTGACAGTGAGGGGCACACGGGTGCCCCACACCTGCACCACCAAGAGCGGCCGTTAGCGGGACCGGTGCCCCAGACCGGTTCCCAGAACGGCCCCCCCGCCGGTACCCGCCGGGCTCCGCTGCCCACACCAATTACTGGACAATCGGGGCCGCCAGGCTGCCCCGCTGCCGTCCCCGCCAAAGGGCTGGGATCTGCCGGGGCCCCGGGGTCCCACTGCCACCGCGGCCCCACGGACGGCTGAGAGCCTCGCCAATTAGGTTAATGGGGTTGGCACAGGCACTGGGGGCCAGGGCGGGGGTGGCACAGGCGGTGCCGTGGGACCGGGGGCAAGTGTCCTGCTGGCGTCACTCGTCATGGGGAAGGGGACCTGGATCGGGAGGAAGCAGCGGGTGACCCTGCTGCCTGTGCTGGCCTGGAAATCTCCATCAGCTGATGCTGCCCTTGATTAAACAAAAAGTTGGCCCGCTGGAGCCAACATCACCTAGGCGAGGGGAACAATTTGGACAGTGCTTGCCAGGGCACGCAGTGGTCCCCCCGTTGGAGGGGATCTGTCATGGGGATGCTCCCCAGGATACAGTGGCACCTGCTCCTTCTTTGCTGCCCCACGGACTCCCCATCCCCTGGGGTGCTGTGGGGTAAAGAAGGAGCGGGCAGGGTGCCCGCCGCAGCGGGGCGGGCGAGGGGGCTGCCCCCCAGCTGGCAGCAGATGCGGGGGGGCTGGGGCCGAGGTGGGAGCGCATTGGGGAGGGCAGTATGGGCCAAGGCTTTCATCTCGGCCGGGGTCTGTCGCGGTGCCAGCGGGAGCCCGCGCGCTCAGCCAGCGCTGCGGCTTTGATGTGCCACTGAGGCGGCATTGTCGCCCCGCTGGCACCACAGAGGATGGGAGGGAGTGGGAAGGGGAGCGTGGCCGGGGCTGCCAGCACAGAGGCACCCCCTGCTCCCGATGGGGATGGGCATGGGAGCTTCCTGAATAAGCTGGCCCTAAGCGGGATGGAGATCTGTATGGGACCGCGCAAAAGGGCATGGGCACCCTTTTTGCCCTAGCAGAAACATGAGGACCCCCTGCCCCATAGCAGGGAGAGAGACAGAGGCTTGAGCACCCTCACTCCGCAAATGGACACAGGGACCTGGGCACCCTGTTCCCCCTAACAGGGACAGAAATGACCCTAACAAGGATGGTGAGGAGCACAGGTGCTCCTTGCCCCAGAGATGGGCATGGAGACATGGACACTCCTTAACAGGGGAGGAAATGGGGATGGGGTCACTGAATCGGCCGTGGGGATGCAGGCACCCTCTGCCCCTCAGAAGGTGAGGATGGACACAGGGGCATCAGGGAGTAGCAAAGAGGGCAGGAGGGGGGGCGTGGGCACCCACAAAAATGTGGGGCAGATGCCATGCTGAGCTGTGGAGCTGGAGGAGCGCAGGGAGGCACCCACTGCAGCTGTGTGGGTGAGTGGTACCCCACTTGCTAGAGGCCCCAATGCCCAGGGCATGATGCCACTAGGGAGGGGCGCACATGTCCCCCGTACCCCTGGTTCTCCCCCTCCTGCAATCTCTGCCTTACCCTCTTGCCCACTCGCCTTTGAAGTGTTCGGCGCATCCCATGCCCGCATGGAGATCCCTCGCATCCCGGTGCGTTCCCAGTCGCTTGACGCCACCTCCTGCCCCCTCTCCTCTCCCCCCACCAAAAAAAAACTCTCCTTGGCTGGCCCCGCTCCCAGCTGGCCCCATCCCGGGGCCCATGGCCAGGCGAGGGGGGCACGGGCGGCCGGGCAGTGGAGGAGGAAGGGTTTCACGTCCGAGATTGGCGTGAAAATGATCAAGGGCTGCGGGCAGTGCTGGAGTGCAGGGCCCGTCTGATGCTGCCCGCCTGGAGGCCCCGTCGAACAAAGGCAGCATTGAGGCCGTGGCTGCGCCCCCCCCTCCCTCTGCTGTCCCCACAACTCCCCCCGAGCTGGCATCTTGGCGCGACATTAATGAACTCGCCTGTTTGCGCTCCCCTGGCCCCTCTCTCCTCCCACCGCCCGGGGGGCACCGTATATATCCGCCTCTCCTTACCCGCCTCGGGCACTTCGGGGGCTCCCCCCTGCTGCCCCCCTCGCCTGCCGGGGATGGAGCGAGGAGCAAAGAGGATGGGGCTGGCAGGGCTGGCTCTCCCTGCTGCCCGCCCCGGTGCCCACCTGCGGCCCCCCATGCTGCTGCTTCTCCTGCAGCTCTTGCAGCTGGTGGGGGGTGCCCCGCTGGGCCCGGCGCTGTACCTCATGCCACCCGGCGTCCTGCAAGGTCAGTGTGCGTCTCCGACACGGGGCATGGGGGCAAACAGACGGGGATGGGGGCTGCGGGAACCGGGACTTTGGGACTCTCTCTCTGGGGAGGGGGGAGCAAGGCAGGATGCCCGGGTCCTTTTCCTGGGACAGGAAAAGCCTCTCCAAGCCCTGCAGATGCCCTTGCTGCCCAGGCTGGGTGTCAAGTGCTACCTGCTGAAAATGGGGGGAAGCTGAGATTGCAGCAGGAGACAATTTGAGCTCCAAGACTAGTGAGATCTTCCTCCCGTCCTGACTAGCTACCCCAGCCCCATGGGACCCTCTGCCAGAGGGCACTGGGAGCAGGAGGGTGGTGATGAGGGTGGCACATCTTCAGACATGGGTGTACGAATGGGGGCACGTGCAGCCGCGAACACAGGAACACCTGCCCGGCACACACACACACCCCGCACACCACGTTCGGAGGCGCGTGTGGATGCTCTGCGGTGCCAGGGGTCTGAGCGCCCTGCCGTGTGCCCACCAGCACTGTCGAGCAGGGGGACGCTGGTGCTGGAGGCGGCGCTGAGGAGTGCCCTGCTGGCGCTGGAGGGGGCCCTGGCTGAGCACCAGCGGCAGCGCAGCACCTGCGGGCTCTGTGCCCCCTGCCTCTTCCCTCCCTGCGCCAACCGCACCCATCGCTGCCCATGTGAGTCACAGCCCCACCAGCACGCTGCCCCGCCAGCCCTACCCAGACACCACCCCATCCTCAGGGGACCCTACTGAACCACTGCCCTGGGGTCCCTAACCAACACCGTCCCATCCTCATGAGATGAGACCCAGCTGCCTCCTACTCTATAGACTACCTGTCCCAGGAGACCTTCCCAAAACTTTGTCCTACCTGCTAGAGATGCTACTGAAAAACCCCAAGACCCTGCCCAAATCACCCCACCTACCCCCATCCCACCCCATCTTCTCAAGGCCCTACCCAAGTATCACCTGAACTGCTTAACCAAACAGTGCCCCATCCCCTGTAGACCCTCCTCAAACACTGCCTGATGCCCTCTCCACTTCCAAGACCCTCCCCAAGCCGACCTGGCACCCTGGAGGCTCTACCCAACCGGACCCCGTCAGGGCCTTGTCGTGCTCCCTCCTTGTCCACCCCAGAGCAGAACTCGGGATGGTCGGGGCAGGGATGTCAGAGAGATACCCATGTCTTTGCTGTCCCACAGCGCCAGCCGTGCCCCCCACCATGCCCCCCAGCTGCCAGACCCTGCTTGATGCCCAGGCACTGCCTGAGCTGTCCCAGCGCAACTGGGCACTGAGCCAGGCGTGTGTTCCCTACCAGCGCCTGTGCCCGTCTGAGGGGGCCCAGGGGGATGCCTGTGTCCCACTCAGTGCTGGACATTGCCTCCACCGCCTCCAGGAGTGCCGTGAGTGGGCACCTGCATCAGGGTTCCCCAAAGAGGGATAACAAATGGGGTGTCCTGGTGGGGAGTCATTGCTGGTGCAGGGAGGGAATGGAGGATGGGGGGGGGGTGAGGAGTGTTGGGGTGGGATGGGGAGATTGGGCATAGCGTAAGGGAGGACTGGGGTGAGGTGAGCAAATAGGAAGGATGGGGGTGCTGGGAGGTGATAGGGGAACTGGAGTGGGATGGGAAGACTGGGGAGACAGGGGTGGTGATGGTGGTGGTGGATGTGGGATGAGAAAGGGAGATTGGGAGGATGGGGCACTGGAGTTGAAGGGGAGTTTGGGGGGATGGAGACACTGGCAGGTGATGAGGATGCTGAGGGACAGGGACAATGCAGGGATCTGAGGCCAGACAGGAAGGTTGGGTGATGGGGGCACTGCAGGATGATGGGGCATTGGTGGTGATGGAGAATCTGAGGGGGATCGAGCAAGGGCACAGAGCATTGCAGAGGTCTGGAGAGATCTGGGGTGGAGCCAGGTGGGGAAGTTGGGTGGGGGAGGAAACAGGCAACTGAGGTGTCTGAAGTGATAGAAAACACTGGGGACAATGAGGGGACCTGGGGTAGGACAGGGGACTGAGTGGTGCTCACAGGGAGATCTGGGGTGGATGGGACAGCTAGGGGGATAGGGGCACGGCCGGCACTGTGAGGATCCAGGGCAAGTGAGGGGGATTCATGGGCACCAGGAACAAGGGGGACAGGAGGGACAGCAGTAGGGGACCCCACGCGGCGTGACAGCCCATTCCCGCAGGGCTGGCGACCACAGCCCTGAGCCCTGAGGCAGCAGCAGAGGCGGCGACACCAGGTGAGACAGCGAGGCCAGGCGACACTCACGCCACCCCCCTCCCGCGGCTGGCGTCCCCGTCCACCCCGTTGCCTGCTGTGCCGGGGGGCAGAGGTTAGCGTCGGCAGCTGCTGCAGGGGGGGGCGCCCCCCATCCGCCGCCCGCTCGCCTCTGTGAGCACGATGAGGCTTGACAGCGCGCCTGGCGCGGCCCGTCCCCCGTCCCCGGGGGCCGCACGCCGTCCCCACTGCCACCGCCTCTCACCCCCTCTTTATGTGTCCCCCCCTGCACAGGGAGCTGCGGGCACCGAGCGGTCTCCCGCGCCAATGCCACAGCACTCCGAGGACGCATCATGGGCGGCGGTACGGCAGTGCGGGGGGCCTGGCCCTGGCTTGTGTCGGTGCGGCTGCATGGGGAGCTCGTGTGCGGAGGGGTGCTGGTGGGGCCTGCCTGGGCACTCACGGCTGCCCACTGCTTCGCTGGGTACGGTACAGGCATGGCAATGGGGTGGGCTTGCCACTGTCCCCACTAACGTCCCCACTAATGTCCCTGCTGCTCCCAGCAGGCACCAGAACGAGCTGGCGTGGACGGTGGTGGTGGGCGACCATGAACTGAGCAAGACCGACGCGGGCGAGCGGGCTGTGCCCGTGCGACGTATCTTGCCTCACCCCAAGGTGAGTGGAGGGGGACCCCCTCAGCCTCCCCTTGGTGCTCTCTGCTCCCCAGCCCACACCACCCCTTCTCCTTCCAGTTCAACCCCAAGACATTTCATGGCGACCTGGCACTGCTGGAGCTGGCGGCACCCCTGGCACTGTCACCCACTGTGAGCCCTGTGTGCCTGCCCAGTGATCCCACCGAGCCTGGCCCTGGCACCACCTGCTACATCGCCGGCTGGGGCTCCCTCTACGAAGGTGGGTACGCATGTTGGGTGCTTGGGGCATCCCCCTTGGTTGTTGCCCCCTTCCTGGCATGAGGCAGCAGGGAGCTGCTGGTGAAGGGGGAGGCCAGGGAGCAGGGCACGCTGTGACGGGAGCCTCACCCAGCAGAGGGGCCGTCTGCCGAGGTAGTCATGGAGGCGCAGGTGCCACTGCTCAGCCAGGAGACGTGCCGTGGTGCCCTGGGCAAGGAGCTGCTCACCAGTGCCATGTTCTGCGCCGGCTACTTATCTGGTGGCATCGACTCCTGCCAGGTAATGCCTGTGCTGGGGTGAGGGCACCAGCAGCAGTGCTGGAGCTGCCTGGTGCCGATATGAAGACATCCCTCCCACAGGGCGACTCAGGGGGCCCACTGGCCTGCCAGGACCCCTCCTCGCACCGCTTTGTCCTCTACGGCATCACCTCATGGGGCGACGGGTGTGGTGAGCAGGGCAAGCCGGGCGTCTACACTCGCGTTGCTGCCTTCACCGATTGGCTCAACCTCCAGATGGACCGTGAGTGCCCACCCGGGGTGGCCCAGGGGCACGGGATAGCTATGGGGAGGGCGTCATTGGGACACTCAAGGGGCGCAGCAGCTCACACCAGCCCTGGGGCTCCTGCAGCCTCGCACACCAGCCGGGAACCCAGCTGCTTCGAGCTGCTGGCACTGGCCCAGCTGCCCCCAGAGCAGCAACCAACCGAGCGCACCCGCCTCTGCGCCTTCTACACCGGCGCCTGCCCGGCGCCCCTGGGCCGGGCCGCGTGCGCCAGCCGTGCCGAGGAGACGTGTCGAGCCAGGCAGCGGCGGTGTGGTGAGTGCCGGGGCCAGCGGTGCCCAGAGCCAGGCCCAGGGCCCGCTCCTGCCGGTGCGGCGCCTGGGGATGCTGCTCACCTGCTGCCTCCGCAGAGCTGCACGCCTATGTCCAGACCTTGGTGGATCTCCTGCGCCAAGCCGGGGACTTCTTCCGCAACCAGCTCGACTTCTCTTTCCTCACCCATACCCTACCCCAGCTCGTGGGTAACATCTACAGGCACTTCTTCCCTGCCCGCGTCCGCAGGGACGTCCCAGGTACTCTCCTGGGTTGTGCTGCTCCAGACCTGCTGTCTGTCCCAGCCCTGCCACTGGGCTCTCCTACTCCTGTGCTGCCCTACGCCTTGTCCCCACAGGTCTGGCTATTGTAGGGGAACAGCCCAGCCCCACAGCAGAGGGTAACGTGGGACACCACACATCCCCCACCAGGTAAGGGGGGATGAGAGGGCACAGGTGGCTGAAGGGTTTGGGGAGATGCCCCAAGGTGGACGAGATGCTTGTGGGCATCACCATGGGCCTGGCCAAAAGCATTGGAGTCCCCTTAACCTGGGCATACCCAGACAGAGGTGGACACAGTCTCACCCTCCTTTTCCCCCTGCCAGTCCACTCAGGGCTGTTGTGGTTCCTAATGTGGATGTCACTGCCCAGGGGATGGTGCCAGCTGACAGACACTCACATGAACCCACTGTGCTTGCAGACGGGGCACCAGGCCGTCGCCCCGTTTCGCTGGGCTCTTCGGGACCGTGGGGCCTCAGCTGCAGGACTGGGTGGAGGCACTGAGGGCCATGGCGGGGGGCAGCTTCTCAGCACCCACCTCAGATGAGGAGAAGATGCCCGGAGAGACATGGCTCTTCCTGCAGGTATTTGGAGAGGGATGAGCTGGGGATCCCCTTGCTCCTTTGGTGACCGGTGCATCAGGGACCAAATCCCTACAGCTCCACCATGTCCCTCCCAGTCTGTTGGCCCCAATACTCCTTGGGCAGCCATGGATGTGGCATTCAGTTTCCACCACCATGGAGAGAGTTTCTTGCCCTCCCCAGCTGAAACCAGTGCCCCCAGTCTAACTACTGCAGAGCCAGCCATTCCCTGCTCTCTGCTGCCATGTGCCTTGGGCAGTGCCCGAGGGCAGTGCCATATGTGCCCCACACCCCACTCTGTCCCTCCATCCCTTTCAGCAGGGCGAAGATGCAGTGGAGGAGCTGGTGGGCCAAGGCAGGGCCTTCCTCACCCAGCTGCGGGCAGAACTGGGCCTGGCTACCCGCCTTGAAGCCACAAAGCTGCAACAAGCACCCAGAGACCCATCGGGGATCCTTGTGCTGAAGCGTGAGCGCCGGGAGGCAGGCAGGTTGGGGATGATGGGGCACCAGGGTTGGCACTCACTATCCATCTCAGCTGGGATTTTCACACCTCTTTCCATGGCAGGGCTCACAGTGGGCGGGCACCTGCTGGAGAAACATGATCCAGTGTCCACATTGCCCGGGGTGGAGGAGGAGGAGCAGAATGTTGAGAGCCGAGGTAGGCGCCCTGACTGCTGCAGGAACAGGTGCCAACATGCCCAGAATGACCCAAGTAACCTGCCGCCCCCAGGTGGCAAACCCAGATGCAGGGAAGCTCAGCCTGTGGGTCATGCCAGACCTCCCGCATCCCTGCAGGTTCTCTCCCCTGTCCCGTTGGCTTACCGAGGTGGCCAGGGAAGGGCCCAGTTGCTCCTGGTCACAGTGGGAGCTCCTGGCAGCAGCTCCCTGGCACAGCCCGTTGGCTTCTGTAATCACTGCATAGTCCCTGATATCCCCGTTCCCTAGGTGCAGGCTGTGCCGGCCTCAACGAGTCAGCAGTGCGAGTCAGCGCGGTGAAAGAGCTGTACGCCTGGGTGCTGCGTGTGCCCGAGTCGGACCTGGCCATGACTTTTCAGGAGGTGAGTGCTCAGGCCCAGCCTGACTGCAAAGTCTGGGGACTCAGATGCTGGTTTGAGTCCTCACTGGGGAATCAAGTGGTGCCCATGCTGCAGCGTGACAGTTGCCATCCCCCCACGCTCCCTTACCCAGCAGCCTCCCAGGACTTCCCAGTGTTCTTCTCTCTCCACAGATCCTGGTGGACTTAGGCTCCAAGAATGCCAAGGGGCTGTACCGGGCACAGGTGCGGGCCACGGTGGGGGGCCGCCCCACAGCTTTCGCCGGCCTCGTGGGCCTGGAGAGCGACTCGCTGGCCCGCAGCATGCCTGGCCTGGTGGCCTTGGCGCTCGAGGCCTTGAAAACCTAATGGCGCTCACTGTGCCCTGGGCCCTGTGCTGGCGTGGGGACATGTGAAGACTGAGGCAGGGATCTCGCATGTCCCGGTGCCCCCTGGCTCAGGCAGTTCCATGGTCTTGTCCCATTCTGTGCCTCAGTTTCCTTCCCGCTGCCAGCACCGCCTGACCTCCTGTAGGGTGATGGAGCATCTTGGCCAGGATCACAGCCCTCCCTCGCCCCAGGGCCCCTGCCTGGGCCAAACCCCATGCCCCAGCGCCGCCCCGGCTGTTATTTATTTGTACAGAAAAGGGTTTATTTTTCAATAAAGAAGGGCTCTATTTTCTAGTAGCTCACGAGTCTAAGGGGGTGCTGCGCCACGCGGAGCCCGCGAGGCAGGCACCGGGGGAGCCTCCTGCGCGTGATGCAGCACCCTGACGCAGCTGCCCTCCCGTCACCCCATGCCCCTGAGCAATGCTCACCCCTCCAGCATCAGTTCACACCCCTGGCGTTGATGCCGAGCTCCATTCCCCTGGCCAGGGGGTCATGCACCCTTTCCTACCCACCAGGCACCCAAAGATGCCTCCACACCTAACATCACCTTCCCAGGCCCAAGGCAGGACTCGGGAGGGCTCTGCCACATCGCATGGAGATGCCAAGGGGCTGCATATGTGGTGGCTATGGACTAAGTTACACTTTGGAGCTGCAGGGCGAGGGGTGTCCCCTGCTAATCCTGCCCCCAGACTCTCCCTCTAGTAATACCCCTCTTTCTGCAAGGGACCCAGCCACCCAGTACCACCTGTGAGGGGCAGCCAGCCCCTGCCCTTGGGCACCTTTGGATGTCAGCTGGTTTGCCCCCTTGCTTTCAGAGAGTCTGGGCACCTTCATTGCCCCCCACACCCACTCCTCCCACCTCAAGCAGCATCCCTGGACTTGCCAAGCCACGGAAGGCTCCTCACTCCATCAAGCGTTGGGCAGTTCAAGTCCTGTAGCAGGCGCAGGAACCATCTCCGGGTGCTGGGCAAGGGGTGACAGGGTGACCACCACTATGCGCCAGGCAGCACCAGTTGCATCTGCCCATCTCCCTCCTCCAGGCACCAGAGTGCCGGAAGCGGGGTGGGTGCCGGAGCTGTTATCCGGTCTCTTCCCCCTTCCCCCTCTGCACCTGGCACAATCCATCTGCCCTGTCCTGCCTGCAGCCGGACATCCGTCCCCTGACAGCAGGCGGCGAGGTGGCAGGGAGCCCGGTGCAGCGAGGGACGGGTGGGCCCAGTGGGCACCACATGGAGAACCTCCCAGCACGGCTGGTCCTGCTCGCGGCGCTGGTGCTGGCGGGTGAGCATATGGCTGGGGGTGTGCCCTGGTGGGGGGTGGGGGGGGTTGAGCCCCCTTGATGGTGGTCAGGAGCAAAGCTGGCAGGATGACACTGGGCACAAGTGCCCCTAGGAGCTGCTGGCACCCAGCAGATTTGCATGGCTGAGTATTGCCCTCACTGCCATCCTGCCTGTGCTGCCAGAGCTATGTCCCTGCCTGAGCTCCGTGTGTGTGTGTACACTGTGCCACCATCTCTTGGTCCTGTGACTGTCCTTGTGTGTGTGCATACCAATGTACAGTGTCACCATGCTGTGTCCCCATGTGTCTTGTGCATGCGGCTTGATTATCTGTGTGTCTATGTGTTCCTGCATGTTCATGCCCATGTCTGTGTCCCTGGCCAGGTGTGCCCACATGCCCCATGCCTGAGTGTA
This sequence comes from Crypturellus undulatus, assembly GCA_013389825.1. Classification (NCBI taxonomy): domain Eukaryota; kingdom Metazoa; phylum Chordata; class Aves; order Tinamiformes; family Tinamidae; genus Crypturellus; species Crypturellus undulatus. The sequence continues at coordinate 4,266 of VWPW01006568.1, read as the reverse complement.
TTCCTGCATGTCCACCTCCATGCCCCAGCGTGCCATACGCATAGCAGCACCCTGGTCTGTTCCTGTCCCTGCATCATTACACTACACTGCCAACACCACACGTCCCCATGGGGCATCACTGGCTAGATGGGGCCGGATCTGACCCTGTGCCCCGCAGGTGGGCTCTGCGTGAACCAGGAGGAACGGCTCATCCACTACCTCTTTGAGGAGAAGGGCTACAACAAGGAGCTGCGCCCCGTCATCTCCAGCGATGAGACTGTGGATGTCTATCTGGCCCTCACACTCTCCAACCTGGTCTCGCTGGTGAGCCCCCTTACGGGCATTGCCTGCCATTAGCCTCACTTTGGGGTGGGGTTGTGGGGTAGGTCATGGGGTCGCTCTCTTGGATGCCCTAGCTGGCAGTGGTGCCCAAGCTGGGCAAAGGCTGAGCTATATGGTCCTGTCATCCCACTGTGCTATGCTGTTGTTGCAGAAAGAGGTGGACGAGACACTCACCACCAATCTGTGGATTGAACATGTGAGTAAGAGAAGGGGGGTTCCAGCATTGCCAGATTCTTCCCTGCTTCCTTCCTCCACAGCCCCCTGCCCTAGGCAGTGGCCTTGTAGCGTGCTGCTGTGCCCTGGGGCATGGGGACAGGGCAGTCCATGTGCTGAGGGGTGACCAGAGATCCTCCCTGCCAGGGCTGGACAGATTATCGTCTGCAGTGGAACGAGTCTGAGTTTGGGGACATCACAGTGCTCCGCCTGCCCCCAGACATGCTGTGGCTGCCTGAGATCGTCCTGGAGAACAAGTGAGAAGTGCCTCAATTTCCCCTCCTGCACCCCAACCTGTGCTGACCGAGGCCCCCACCTGCAATGGGGTGGCTGGCATCTTTGGCCAAAGCGCCTGAGCCATCGCCAGCACCGAGGGGACCACCCCGCACCACCCACCAGCCCTGGTGCCCACCTTTCTCTCTCTCGGCACAGCAATGACGGCCTCTTCCAGATCGCCTACTACTGCAACGTGCTCGTCTACAGCACGGGCTACGTCTACTGGCTGCCGCCTGCCATCTTCCGCACCACCTGCCCCATCAACGTTGACTTCTTCCCCTTCGACTGGCAGAACTGCACCCTCAAATTCAGGTGCTGCGAGGCTGGCAGGCCAGGATAGCATGGGCAGGAGGGCAGGGCAGCCAGGGAGGGCTCTGTGGGGTGACTAGGGGGTCCTTGGCCTTGTGCTGAAGGCTAAGGCCAGGGGCAGCCAGGACATGGCAGTGGGCACAGAAAGTCACTGCCTGTTCTCCGGGCCAGCTCACTGGCGTACAATGCTGAGGAGATCACCATGCACCTGAAGGAGGAGACTGACATGGAGACGGGCAAGAGCTACCGAGTTGAGTGGATCATCATCGACCCTGAAGGCTTCACAGGTAATGTGCACCTCCTTCCATGCCCTATGGGAGCAGCACAGCCTGTACAGAGTTCAGGGGTACTCTGCCACCAGGACACCCCATACAGGGGCACAGGGGAGCCCCATATAGGGCCTAGGAAGCAGCCTGCCACCAGGACACTCTGTAATGGGCTCAGGGACACCCTATTGCCAAGACATCCTGGTATGCAGGGCTTTGGCACCCAGACCTGGCACTATCTCTACTTGGGGTGGTGAGGAGGGGCACAGCTCTAAAGAATGGAGAAACCCCAGGTGGGCTGGGCTTGTGGAGGACAGGTATAGTTGGTTTTCCCCATGCCACTTTCTATCCTGTGCATCCTGACAGAAAATGGAGAATGGGAAATCATCCATCGCCCAGCCCGCAAGAACATCCATCCCGAAAACCCCCGGGATAGCAGTGAGTACCAGGACATCACCTTCTATCTCATCATCAAGCGCAAGCCGCTTTTCTACATCATCAACATCGTCACACCATGTGTCCTCATCGCCTTCATGGCCATCCTCGTCTTCTACCTGCCTGCTGACAGTGAGCAAATCCTGTGGCACTTATGCTGGGCATGGGGACATCCTGTAGGGCACCCCACATCCCACACCTGCTTGGGCCCTGGAACATGGGGTCACCTTAAAATTCACGTGAGATTTTGGGGCAAAGGGGCACCCCAACAAGCAGCACAAGGCACCCTGGCTCAGTCACATCTCAGGGGGACTCTGGCACCAGGACACCCCAAACAAGGGACCAGGAATCTATCAGATTGGCCAGAGTCTCTGCCAAGGGACACCATGGGCAGGGCACAGGATACATCATATGAGGCACCCCTAAACCAGAACACCCTGCATGAAGCACCTTATCCCAGAATGGGACAGTGGTGGGGAGATCTTGGCAACGGGGACACTGAAAGGGTAATCCCAGCACTGGGGACACTGGGAAGGATCCTGGCACAGGGGGCAGTAAGAGGCATCATGGCACTGGGGGGTCCAGGAGGGGACCAGAGACTACTGAGGACCAGAGCTGACCTAAGCTCACCTGCTCTCCAGGTGGCGAGAAAATGACGCTGGTGATCTCTGTGTTTCTGGCCCAGTCTGTCTTCCTCTTGCTTGTCTCCCAGCGCCTGCCCCCCACCTCTCACGCCATCCCTCTCATCGGCAAGTGAGTCTTGGCCACCACTCAGCATCTTGGGGACCAGGGGGTGGCAGAGGGTGACTCTGCCTGTGCTTGGCCCCAGAGGCAATGCCAGCCCTGCACCGGGGTAATACAGAGTTGAGTGGTCTGTCCTCCCACCCCCAGGTACCTGCTTTTCATCATGATACTGGTGACGGCTGTGGTGGTGATCTGTGTCATGATCCTCAATTTCCATTTCCGCACTCCCAGTACCCATGTCATGTCCGACTGGGTCAAAGAGGTGAGTGGGGTGCTGGGCTCCCCAGCCATGGCTCAACAGGCTTGGTGGGTGCAGCAGGGCCCCATGGAGGGTATAGGGCAGCATTGCCCAGGCATGGCATCAGTGACCCCTCATCACCACCCCAAAGGGGTCCTTAGTGTCTTCTGCTGCTCGCCTGGCTGAAGGAAGAGAACAAGGAGTCCATCCAGGGTGGGCACTGGGAGCCTGACATCTTGTCCCGTATCCCAGGTCTTCCTGGAGACCCTGCCCCCACTGCTGCGCATGTCGCGGCCGGTCGAGAGCTCAGCGGGTGCCCCACGCATCCGGCGCTGCAGCTCAGCCGGCTACATCGCCAAGGCGGAGGAGTACTTCAGCGTCAAGTCCCGCAGCGAGCTCATGTTTGAGAAGCAGTCAGAGCGGCACGGGTTGGCCAGCCGCGTCACCCCTGCCCGTGAGGACCAGGGGAACATGGGAGGGCAGCAGGGCCAGGGTGCCCAATGGGGGCACCTCTCCTTTGGGGCCACCTTTCAGGTGTCCATCTCACGGCTCCTGTGCCCCCAGGCATGGCACCACCTCGCACAGACACAGGCCACGGCCAGGTCTATGAGCAGCTGAAGTTGGCCATTGATGAGGCCAACTACATCGTGCAGCACATGCGGGAGAATAACAGCTACAATGAGGTGGGTGCCGCGGGCATGGCAGGGGTGGACGATGCCCATGACATTGCCCTCCTCATTTATGGCCAGTCCCCCTGCCTGCTTTGCCACCAGCTGCTCATCTCCCCTAGGAGAAGGACAACTGGTACCGTGTGGCCCGCACCATGGATCGGCTCTGCCTCTTCCTCATCACGCCCATGCTGGTGTTGGGCACCCTCTGGATCTTCGTCATGGGCATCTACAACCACCCACCACCACTGCCCTTCGCTGGAGACCCCTACGACTACAGCGAGCAGAACAAGCGCTACATCTAGGGTGGCAGGGAGGCGGTGGAGGGGACTCGGGTACCAACCCATGGTTCACACTCAGATGCATTGGTTGGTGCTGCCAGCTAGGAGAATAAAGACAAGTTTTTCTTGGCATGGGTTGCTAAGTTGATGGCTCCTCTCTACCCCTGGGCATGGGACACCCCTAAGCACATCACAAGTGCTGGGAAGGGCAATGCCAGGCACGGAGGGTGCTCAGGGAAGGGGACAGGCTCCCCATATAACACCTGCCAACCCAGCCACGCAGCCAGCAGTCAGAAGTGCTATCAGTGCCCATATTTCACCCCTGTGCCTGTCGGGGAACCAGAACCCCCCTGTCTCCCCCACTGTCTAGAGACACCAGCATCTCCCCCCGGCATGCGCCATCCCGCAGCACTGGGCTGGAGAGGTCTGGAGCGTTCCCCTCCCCAGTTCAGAGGCAGGAGGCCGGGGCTCGGGTTTCAAGGGACACAGCTGACATCCCCCCACCAGCAGTGGCC
>VWPW01006563.1:14968-31806 GCA_013389825.1 Crypturellus undulatus | reverse complement strand
AAAAAAAAGGCTTCCTATTTTGCAATATAACCCCTTTGCATGGGCTGTGCTGCAGGAGCCAAGGACAGGATGAGACTAAGGGCATCAGTTCCTCTAGTGTCTGTGGAAGGGCAAGGGAGCCCGTGGTCCAGATAAGTCAGAGCTGGGATAACAGGGGAGGCTGGAGACACTCCAGCAGGTCCCAAATAGCCACAGCAGTGCCTTATGCTCCAGTGCAAATGCCTCTAGCAGCGATGGATTGGGGCAACCTTGCCCACTGCACACCAGCCCTCCCTATGCCAGGCACAGCCATGAGAACCCCAAGAGACCCCTCAGCACCCTGTGCCAGGCCGGGAGGGACCCGATGCACACGCAGCTGCCAGCAGTGGGTTCACATGCCAGGTCCCCCCCGCAGCGTCTTGCCAAACAGCAGTGCCTGCGCGAGCCGCCAGCACCCGAGCAAGGTGCCAGCAGCCCCCACCTGTGCGAGTAGAAGAGGACGTCCATGAGCACGGTGGCGATGGCAGGCAGGGTGTCGGGCGCCACGGTCACGATGCAGAAGCGGTTCTGGGGGCTCTGCACGGGGTGCACCGTGGGGTTGGTGGCTGGCAGGGGACAGCGAGACGTCACCCCAGGCTGGGCACCCAGCTGCTTGGGGACAGGACAGCAGTGCCACCCCGTGGCCAAGGCAGTGACAGCCCGGCGCCCCTCCGAGCGCAGCCGGGCACGGGGCGGGGGGCGCGGGGCGGGCAAGTCCAGTCGCCCACCTGGCTTCGGTTTGAGGAAGCCGTTGCTCACATCATCGTGGTCGACAGGGATAGACTCGCCGTTCTCCTCCTTGTAGATGTCAAATTCACCCGCCAGCGTGTGGATCACCACCGGCAGGTCCTTCTCCCGGACCTGGCAGGAACATGGGAAAAATGAGGCCTCCAAGTGCTTCCCTTCAGTCTCCATCCTCAACTGGGAGCACAGGCACTGCAAGATCCCATCCCTGTCCCCAGTGGGGATGCACACACTGCCCTCCTGCCCACGCACGACTCACCAGAACAAAATCCGTCTGGTAGGTGGAGAGCATCAGCACCGAAACGTGGTGCTCGGCCAGGGGAGCAATCACCGACTTGGCAATCTTGGTGACACCGGTAGCCTGGCAGCCAGAGGAGGCCCTGCCGTTGGACACTACGCTGAGCACCAGCCACGTCGAGTCGGCCACCTGCATGAACTCCGAGGGCGGCAGCTCTGCAGTGGGAGAACCACAGAGGCAAAACTGAGGCACGGAGGCTGAGGAGGAACCAGGACCTATAGCCGCACGGAGAGCCCGCGGGGGACACGAGGGTCATGCTGGCCTTGCCAAGCAGGGCCTCAAGCAGGAGCAGCAGCTGCTGCAGCCTTTGCTGTTCCTGCCAGGGCAGAGCACGAGGCCTGTGGTCAGCCCTGGGGACAAGAGAGCCACATCCCCACCGGTAGTGGGATGAGCTGCTCCTCCGGCCCTTGGGGACACCAGTTTCATAGGGACAGGGCTGCACCTGCTGGAGGGGGCATTGGGCAATCAGGAAGAGGTAGCACAACCAGCAGACTCCAGCATGAGACCCCCTGGGCCAGGAGCTGGCCATGTTCCCTGCTGCACCTCTGAGGCAGCCAGGGGCTTCCCAAGAGCAGGAAGAGACCGGGAATGGCAACAGGATGTACCCGTTGCCGCATGCACCCGCTGCAGCCCTCAGCCTGCCCAGCTCCCGCGCGGGCCCAGGCATCGCTCCGGCCACTGCCCTACGGCATTCGGGTGCTGCATAGTCCATGGTGCCGCTGGGCATGGGAACCAGCATGGCTCTGGGCACCAAGAAGGAGCAGAAGGCAGCGGTGCTGTGAGCAGAGGTGGCACGGGCAGAAGGAACGCGGCGGCTGTGTGCAGGGGCACCTCATACTTCAGTCAAATGCAGCCAGGGTGCCAGGCAGACCCGGCCATGGCCACAGCCAGCATAGTCAGAGCCTGGGGAGCAGCAACATCCCCAGGCCCCGACCCCATGGCTCCAGGGGCCACTAATGTCAGTGGCAAAGCGGCGTGGCAGACGCGGCAGGCACAGCCCCGCTGTCCCCACAGGGATGTCAGGTGCCACCAGGCACCCTCCAGGGCCCGGGACAGCCCAACACACTCAGGGTCACTCCTCTGAGTGAGCAGCTGAGCTGGCACAGGGCCCCTGGGAGTGGGACAGACCCCAGTGAGCACCACTGCTCAAGGGGTCTGGGGGATCCTGAACACTCTGCAACAGCTCCAACAGCTTTCCAGGCTCTACTCCCACTCACGTTAGGTTTAAGAGGTTTTACACTGGACAGAGGCTTCAGATCTCTCCATCCCAAACACAAGCACCATGTCAAGGGCAGCAGCTCCTGGAGAGCCAGGCTGGAAATGATGTTTTTTAGGGCCCAGACTCCTGACGGAGCTGGGTACCCACCCACTGGCATGGCCAGAACCCACACAGCAAAACTTTAGACTGACCTGGAAGAAGCAAGGACCTTCAAAGAGCCCCTTCCCCTGGTGCGGGTACAGCAGCTCATCCAGACCCCGCAGGCACTAGCAGTGCCAGGAACCATTTCTCCTCAGAGAAGTTGCCTTCAAGAAAACCCGGAGAAGGGGCTGCCCCTAAGCCCGTCCGTCTGAGAGCTGCCAGCCCATAGTCACAAGTGATGAGCTGCAGGCACTCAGCAGCTCCACTTGGCTGTGGAGAGGGCACAAGTTCAGTCCCAGGAAAGAGCAGGGCCAAGACCATGAGGTCTCCAAGACCAGAACTTTTCTCCTTCTGGCACCGGCTGCCTGTGCTGGTCATGAGGCGGAGACGGGCACCAGGGTTCACAGCTACTCCAGAAACAGGGATGGGGGCCCACAGTGCTAACTCACACGCGAGCCCCACAGCCTTGCCCGGCAGCTCTGGAACTGCCAGGCCGCCCAGCTCTGGCCGGTGCAGAGATATCCTGAAGCCAAACAGTGCTGGGGGACTGCAGTGCCGTCCCAGTGAGTGCCGGCACTGTGGGCACCGAGCAGGCAGGTGAGCGGGGCCGCAGGTCAGCGCCACTGAGCATCGAGCTGAGGCCGAGCCCGCGCTGGCCGGGTGCCAGGGCCGCTCCGTGGGAGCCGCTTTTGTTGGCACGGTCCAGGCCTGCTCCGTGGTTCCTTCCTGCCCCTCTCCCCAGGAAGGGGCAGACCTGGGCTACGCTCTTCCTCCCATGTTGCATCCTGACGCCTGCTTGCCAGCCGCGAGCTCCCACCAGCTGCTGCACGAAGGGGCTGGGGTCACTCTGCAGCAAAGCTGTGCTGACAAGGGGACCCATCCACTCACCATCCAGAGCAGCATCCCCTGGCCAGGACTCCCTGTGTCCCATTTCCACCCCACAGTACCCACAGGTGAGCATCTGGAAAAGCAGGTCTTGCAAATCCTCCTCATCCTCCTGTCTGAGACGCAGGGCCAGGGGGGACTCCGGTGGGAACCAAGTCAGTAACTTGGTGTTTCAGCTGGGCTCTGCGGGGGAGCAGCTGGGCCGAGAAGCCAAACTCTTTACCTCAGGGTGCAGCAGAGCTGGAAGAGGTTTCTCCGTCCCCGAGGCCTGGCATCCTGCTGCCCACAGCAGCCGCGGCTCTGCCGAGTGCTCAACCAGGGTACCCAGACCCACATCACCGGCCCCACGGACCCGCCGTGGCAGAGGGGCCTCAGCAGGATCATGACATCGGTGAGGGGATCCAAGGCAGATGGGAAGCTGCGGGTTGATTTGCTGGACCTGCACAGGCCCACGCGCGCACCAGCTGCAGGAACGGCGCTGCCGTCTGTCCAAATCGGAGCTGTCAAAGCCTTGGGGCAGCCCAAAGGGGGATCTCCGGGCTCCAAGGTGGCTGCCACTGCAAGAGCCACCTCCCGGCTCACAAGAGCCTGTGACGGGGATTGCAAGCAGCCGTGGGCCCTTTGGCTCCTGCGCGGGCAGCCACGGGGACGACGAGGCTCCGGCTTCCAGAGCCCTCTCCGCACAGGCGTTTCCCCCGGCCGCCTCCCGGGCAGGAAGCGATGGAGAAGCCGGAGGAGCTGCGGCGCTTTCCCAGGGCCGGCAGGGCGGGAGGCGGCCGCTGGGGCCGAGGTGCTGCCACCCGCGCCATCCCAGTGCTTCCCACTCTCCCCTAATGGCTTTTCAAGACCCCCTGGAGCTGCGCGGTGCTGCAGCAGCTGCAGAGCCGGCTGGGCCCTGAGGCTGCCACCGTGGCATCGAGAACAGTTACCAGCAGCTCCAGGACAAACGCAAACAGTCCTCGAGCGCACGGCGGGTGCAGCCACAGGGTTCACTCGGCCTCGGGAACTTTCCTCCTGCAACAGGTCGGGCTCAACCCCGACAGGGCCACAAAAGCGGCAGCGCCGGGACTGCGGCTGCCCCAGGGGCATCGCAGCCTGGGCAGCACATGCGAAGGAGCAGCCTGCGGGGACACTCGCGGCCCATCTCACCGTGCCCCCCAGCCACCGGCTCAGCCACGCACAGAGAAAACCCAGCAACAAAAGTCCCCGAAGTTAATGCACATGGCGGGGAGGGGCTGCAGTGGCCCCACGGTGTGGGGAAGCCCCGCGGTGTCGGGAAGCCGGCAATCGCCAGGCGAGGGAAGCGGCTCGTGTGACGCTGGTGGCCCCCAGCCCGGGCCAGGCCCCATTGTTCCCAGGCACCCCTGGGGACAGCGACGTGGACGAGGACAATGCGGCTGCAGAGCAGCTGGGGTCCCCGAGGTGCCCGCCGCAGCATTCCTGCGGCTCCAACAGGCAGCAGCTCAGCTAGGGGATCCCAAACCACCAACCTGGCTGGGACAAGGGGACCCTGGCCCAGCCACAGGCCGTGGGCCCCCGGTGCCGCTGCCTGCGAGCAGTCAGGCCAGCGACCCTTGCTCCTTGGGGCCTGGCCAAGGAACTCGGATCCGGTCAGCTCCCCACTGGCTGCGACAGGAAGGCTTGGGTGGAGGAGCCAGGAACAGCCGGCTGGGAAAAGGATCCGAGCAGGCAACAGCCCACTGGCGAGGGCGGCGCGTCCCGCGGGGCCGCGGTGGAGCCGGTTCCACAGGGCTGCCAGGCGCTCCAGGGCATCGTGGGCGCCCCACACACCTCGTCGGGCGCAGGGGGCCAGGCAGCTGCCCGGCACCAGGGAAGGGGCAAGAAGGGCTTCCCGGGCAGCGCCTGGCTCCCGGCAGCAGTTTGGCACCCATGCAGGGCACGGGTCGGGCACGACACAAGCTGCAACTTGTGGAGCTGACGCACAGCACACCGCCCTCCCGGGCACGCTGAGAACTTACACAACTCGCTTCAGGAGCTCAGAGCAAGGCCCCGGGGACACTGTGACGGGGGGAGGAGCCGCCGCACGGTACCTTTGAAGCCTTCCTCATCCAGCATGATGGTGTAGTCCTCGGGGGTCTCCGTGAGGCTGAAGAACTTGCACCTGCCGGGGGACACGGGAGGCTGTGGAAGGGCCGGGGAGGGAGCAGCGGCCCCGGGCGAGGCCGCGGCCCCGCGAGGATGAGGACGGGGCCGGAGGAAGGCGCCGCGGTACCTGCAGCGCTGGGGCAGGAAGAGCAGCTTGACGAGCGGGTGCGTGTAGAGCCAGAGGCCGCGGCGCGCTACGCTCAGCACCCGCACGCGGTGCTCCAGGATGTGCAGGTCCATGGCGGCCCCGCCGCCCGCGCCGCCCCGCCGCCCGCGCCGCTATAACGGGGGCTTCGGCACCGCCCCCGCCCCGGCACTGCCCCCGGCTCCGGGACCGCCCCCGCCCCAGCACCCACAGCCCCNCACCGCCCCCGTCCCGGCACCGCCCCCCCGGTAACACCCTCGGCACCACCCCGGTCCCGCCCCCGGCTCCGGTATCACCCCTGGCTCCGGCACCGCCCCGGTCCCGCCGCGCCGCGGCGCTCGCGCGGAAGCCCCTCGCGGGGGAGCCGCTCAGGCGGGAGCCCACGCGCGGCGCCTCTACACAACGCTGCTTTATTCACCCTTTGTACAAAACCGCGTTCGCCGCTTTTATTTTACAAAGTCGCCCCCAGCCCCACGCAGAGAGGAGGAGGGGGAGCCCCCGCGGGCACCGCGCTGGGGCCGCGGCCACAGGCACTGCCGGGCCCCTCCTCCCCGTGCCCGCCCCATCACCTCTCGCCGGGTCCAGGCCGCCTCAGCCCCGTCCTGTCACCGCTGCCACCCCCGAGGGACAATAAATAGGCTCAGGGAGTAGGTAAGTTGGGTACTACATATTGGGCTACAGCTTAATACATCCTTGCTAGATAAAGGGGAGCAGGGTGGCCAGGGCTGGCCCTGTGCCCCCACCCCGGCTCCTCGCGGCCCCCCAGTCCCGCTGTGTGAGGCACAAGTGCTGGGGAACTGCGCCCGGATCTGCCCCGGGCAGCACCGGATAAACCCCGGGAGCGGAGACTGCAGAGGACACGGGGGGGACGGGGACAGCTTGGGGCTGGGAGCACCTCATGGTGGCTTCTCCCTGCCTTGCAGCAGCCGTTCCCTGCTGGGGAGGCAGGGAGGGGACAGACCCAGTGCAGAGCAGGGGACACCAAGGGGCCCTGCTGTCACCACGCGCCTGGCTGAGCTCCCCTAGGCATCCCCAGGGCCCCAGAGCTCCTGTGCCATGTGCGAGTGAGTGCCCCTGTGGTCCCTGCACCCCACTGTGCCCCCATCCACAGGACACCAGCCCATCCCTGTCCCTGCAACCCCGAATCCGCCCCTGCACAAGCCCCTTCCCCTCCCTCGCTCCCTGGGGAGGGAGCAGAGTCCTTCGGGCCGGGCGCGCGCACAGCCCAGCTGGGCCCGGCCTGCCCGGGGTGGCGGCGCAGCACTGCGCTGGCCCTACAAGTACGTGTCCTCGCTCTCCCGGGAGCTCAGACTCTCCTTGGACTGGTGGTGGGGAGAGACCTGGGGGTGCAGCAGCTCCCGGGAAGAGATGGCTGCCCCGTTGCCCTCAGCCTCGGGGCCATTGGGAGGGGCAGCCAGGCCCTTGTCTCGGCTCTTCTCCTTGCTCTTGCGGGCTTTGGGCACAGGGGCCGGCCCGGGGGGGAGGATGATGGAGGGCACAGGCTCCAGGGCCTTGCGGGTGGGGGGCTCCGCGTCGCTGATGGCCTTGGCGCCGTGCAGGCGCGGGGGGGACTTGCACTGCAGCTCCCCGTGCATCTCCCGCCACTTCTTCAGCTGGATGAGGTGCTCCCGCTCGATCTGCCGCTCCGTCACGGGCAGCTCGATGACCTGGCAGGGACAGAGACTCGTGCCATTGCGGTCCCCCTGCGATACAGGGCACCCAAAAGCCACCCCCACCTGATGGGGACCCGTCAGCAGCAATGGCAGCGGGTGGCTCTGCAAGGCAGCTTGCAGGATGTCACCCCAGGACAGGACAGATCCCAGAGGCAGGTCCCCCCGCCCTCGGCAGCACCTCACCTCCTGCACCAGGAACGCCTCCTGCATGATCTTGGGGCTGAGGGCTCGCAGTCTCTCCATGGTCTCGTACTGGCCCTGGCAGGACTTGAGCTTGTCCGAGGAGCCCAGGGTGTGTTTGAGCAGCACAAGGCCAACCCGGAAGATGATCTTCACCCCTGCAAGGGAGGAGGTGACACAGTAAGTGCTAGCAGGGACCGGGTGGCACGGTCACCACGTCCCATGCGATGCTCCTGTGCCCTCTTCTTTCCCAAGGACCTGCTAACAGACCCGATGCAAACCATGTACCGAGCACGGCACAGCGCCGTCTGCTCAGCCTTGTGCTGCCAAGGCAGAGGGATCAAGGCAGAGGGACGCTCCAGGCAGGCATGCTCTATGCCCCAGCCCTGCATGCACCAAGCTCCCTTCAATCCCACCAGACGTTTGGCTGAGATCCTGCTGCCCGTCTCACGCCAGCAGCAGCGGCTCTGCCTGTAACACAGTGCCTGCAAGAGCGCCTGCTCTCACTGGGCACCAGGAAGCATCCAGGAGCTGCTGCGAGCTCAGGCTCGCTTGGGGACGCTTGGCTGCAGACAACTGCACATTCCCGTGGCCTGTGAGAGCTGCTCCCCAAGCCCAGGCTGCGGGGCCAGAGCCCCCGCATCACAGGGACCTGCTGAGCACACTGGGCACGGGAGAGCCCTGCGCTACATCTGCTGCAGCCCCAGTCTGGGAAGGAACAGGGCAAGGGAAAGCAGAGCTGGACGGCACTGTCAGCACCAGCAAACCGGGGGGCAAGTCCTTGTTCTGCTGGCAGCCAGGACAGGCGATGGCACCTGGGGTCCACAGCAGATTACAGACCCTTCCTATATTAACACAGCCATGAATGTGCCCACATGTCCCCAACCAGGCACCACACAGTCGGGTCTCTATCCCAGCAGCCCAGTTTCCTCAAACCTGCTCTTCACCTACTCCCACTTGCCAGACGCAAGCAGGCAGCCGGGCAGCCCGCTGCAGTGCATCTGCTGCAAGCACGAGGCCCTCTCTGGACACGTGTCCCACAGGGCACAGGGACACCAAAGGAAGAATGCCTCTCTGTAGGCAAAACCCCACTGGGAAGAGGAGGGCACTAAGGAATTGCTCCCACCTTCGCAGAAGAACATGTCCCAGACGCGCAGCACGGAGCTCCAGGGCAGCGTGCGGGAGAAGGCGCACATGAACCACTCTGTCATGTACAGGATGGGGTCGATCTTCTGCTTGCTCAGGTGTTTGTAGGCCACAGGTGAGACCTTGTGCAGCAGCGAGAATAGGATCTGCCCATCTAGCTGGATGGCCTCCTGCAGGTAGAACATCAGCACTGAGCTCTGCAGTGGGGTTATGGCCAGGGTAAAGGGCTCAGCTGAGAGCTGGGGTTCAGCTCCCCAGTGCTCAGCCCTGGCCCCAACACCCCAGACCTGACAATCTCCTGGTCAGGTTAAGGGGCTGGAGCTGTGCCCCACGAATGCCAGAAGTTTAGTCCCAAATCTCTCCCTGCTGGGTGCCAAGGGGAGCCCTGGCACCACATGGAGCCCATGGGAGCACTCCCATCTGCCCCCCTTCTTCCATGGGCATAAGGACTTAGGGCAGCTCATGGCCCACAGACCGGTCGGACCCCTGCCATCCCCAGAGGCATTGCCAGCCCTTCACTCACCAGCTTCTCACTGTAGTAGCCAGGCAGGTACTTCTCGCAGATCTGCACCAGGCACCAGAACGCTTGCTGCAAGGCGAGACACAGCGGGTGAGTGCCCAGTGCCCCCACAGCTCCAAGGGACAGCAGAGAGGAAGGAGGCTCGGTTGGGGCAGGATGTGGCAGAGCCACCTGGGCCGAAGGGCACAGCCCCACGCTGACTGAGCACTGGGGCAATCGGGTCCCAAGAGCCAGGCTGGGCATCGCACCCGAGGAGGAGACAGTGCCAGGCTCCCACCTCTGCCCTGGCAGCAGAGGGGCTCTGTAAAGCACCCCACGCTGCAGGCGCAGCCTCAGTTTCCCTGAGCGAGGTGCTCGGGCCACCTCCACGCACACGGAGCCGGTTGGAGCCTGGAGCTCAGCTCGGGCAGGGCTGTGAGCCCCCTGCCCAGGGACATCGCCTTGCGCAGCAGCAGCTGCCTCTGCTTCCCCCTGGGCACCCCGCGCTCTCCTGCCATGCACAGGTCTCTAGCACAGGGTTCCCCAGGGCAGCCCGTCCTCCTGAGTGGCTCCCGTACCTCAGCCGGCATGTGCATGAGCAGCACGGCGGCGATGGGCGCCTGGGCCTGGCAGTAGCCCTCCTCGGGTCGGTACAGCGTGTAGGCCTTCAGCACCCGGAACAGGTCCTGCTGCCTGCGGAGACATGGGGCGAGGAGAGGTGCAGAGTCAGTGGGGACAGACCCAGCAGCCTCCTGCCACAGCGCCAGGGGACAGGCGGCCTCAGCAGGTCTCTGGCAAGAGTCCAAAGATGGACCTGGGCAGAAAGCCTGACTATGTTCTTAGCCAAGGGCTGCAGAAATGCCCTGGTAGGTGGCAGATGAGGCAGGGAGCCAACCTGCCTCCCTGCACCACCGCTCCCACCAGCGACAATGGCTCAAGGTGAGGGGAAGCAGCTCCCAGGCAGCCCCGGCTGCGAGCGCAGGTGCGCAGACACGCAGGGACCTGCTGCGCTCTGCGTCACTCAGGCAATGCAGAAACCACCATCAGGCACCTCCACTCTTCACCATCTGATGTCCTGCTGCAGCAATGCTCACCCTGATGGGGTTGGAGCTGGTGCTGATGGCGGTGACCCAGTGACCAAGCGCCTGGGCTACACACTTCCCTGGAGCCCCTGGGGACACCCCATGAGCTGGGCGTGCGAGATAGGGTGACACCACACAGGGAAGTGAGCTCTGCGAGCTGGGGCAGATACCAGGTGTGCCAAGGTGCCAGTCCATCAGCTGCAGAGAACCGGGTGCAAGGCAGCTCCACTTACCCGTGGCCGCCACGCGAGACGAACATCTCGTGAAAGGGGAACTGCCGGTGCAGATCTCGCTCAATCACATCCAGCCACTTGGGGTCTCCCGGGAGGATATCCAGCTCCTGGCATGGGGGGAGAGGGCTCAGGTGAGCTGTACTAGGCAATCCCAGCCACAGACACAGGCCGCAGCGAGATGGCAGCCAGGACAGTGGCCATGAGGGGGAGCCCCAAAACCAGGGAGAGGAGGTGGCCACGCAGCAGTACAGACATGAATGCGTCACTGCCATCTGTTTGGCCTCGAGGTGCATTTGAGGGTCCCACTGGGGCAAGTGGGACCCCTCGTTCCCACCTAGCAGGAAGCAGCGGCAGCCAGGACCTCAGGGACCCCCCAGGCCTGCAAAGAGCAGCAGCCCAGCGTCCCAGCACACACAGCGCACACCACGAAGAGGGAAGGGCCTCGGCTTACATCAAATTTGCCGATGTTCTGCTCCAGTTTGACTTTGCTCCCGGAGAGGTACTGCCAGGCACGGCCCCTCAGCGAGGGCGGGATCCCCTTCTGGCACCGCAGGCGGATCTGTGGAGAGCAGGACATCAGGATGGGAACAGTGCAGGGCAAAGAGGGCCCCAGAGCAAGAGGGGAGTCAGACCCGTGCAGCACCACAGGGACAGGTTGACGAGCTGCAGTCTCCCCACGTCTGGCATAGGGAGGTGCCCTCATGTGGCAGTAGGACAGGCACCCAGCGGCAGGTCCCACAAGCTATGGTGGTTGTGGTGGGTGGCCCTGTGTTTTGAGACCTTAGGGCTCTCGGGGCAAACACGTGTGGCCAGGCGGGCTGGGCTCTGCTCCCGTGCTCCTCCCCAGCGCACCAGCCTGGACCACCCGGAGCTGCGGCAGGGAGCTGCGGATGCCAGGCGAGGCGCTAGAAGCCCAGCCAAGAGCTTGCACCTTGCAAACGGCTCCAGGCCAGTCCAGCTGCCCGAGCGCGCGATGCCATGTGTGGCCCGAACACAAACCCACAGTCGAGGCGGGAACGCGGTCCCCGGGAAGCACTGAGGCGCAGTGTGAGCTCCGTGCCCAGGCTGCTCGCAGCAGGGCTGTCCTCAGCCCCCCAGGTGTGGGGCGGCTGCGCAGTTGGGCAGGCCTGACCTGCCGAGCTCCTCAGCACCGCAGGCAGCTCCGGGCCTGCCCTCAGCGCCAGGTTTCCTTGGCATGGGGCACCGGCCAGGACCAAAGTGCAGGGTGGGCAGCGCGCACTAGCAGCAGACAGGACATGTGGCTCGCTGAACCCTGCCCCTGCCAGTGTCCCTGCGGGTCAGTGCCACCACAGCCCTGCCCCTGGCTGCAGCATGGCCAGCAGCCACAGCCTGCACTGGGCCCTGAACACAGGACAGGGAGGGTCTCAAAGAGACCAAGTGGATCAGCAGGACATTGAAAGCACTGACAGGTTGCAGACGGGACATAGCTGCAAGCGGCAGCTGGTCAAGGTGGCCCTGGAGAGCTGGCACCACAGGGACAGGACCTGGAGGCCCTGGCATGGCCCCTTTTGGCCCTGCTGCTCCCAGGGAAGCAGCAGTACCAGTTCCCAGGTCCTGCAGGGCTTGCAGCAAGGCAGGCACCAAGGAGAGCTGGGCTGGCAGCACAGCACAGAGTTCTGCAGAAACCCAGTGTGTTGCGGCCTCCATGCCTCATGTCCCTGCCTGGGGGGGATGCCCCAAGCACCCAGGAGGTGCCAGGGCTCCAGAAGGCACTGTTGGCTGCTCCCGCAGCCTCACTGCCCCGACAGCCTGCAGGGCTCTCTGGGAGCCAGGCTTGCTCCAGGGCCGGAGCCCTAGCTCGGCTCAGTGCTGGTGGCCCTGGGCCTCTCCTGCCCGGCCCGAGTTCATTTCCCCGCTTCGCCAGTGCAACCTGGTGGCATTTGCATCCCCAGCAGCATGGCAGGAGCGTCATGTGTCCATGGAGGCCGATGTTGCATGTCCCCACACCGAGATACAGAGCAGCAGGTCCTCAGGATCCCACTGTGCCCTTCTAGGGAGCAGGGGCCGCAGGGATGCCCATAGCGGAGAGCCCTGGCACAGTGCCAGTCCCTTGGGAGTGGCGGGAGAGGAAGGAGCCCCCTGCTTGCATCTGCCCTCCTCCAGGCTGGCTGGAAAGGGCAAGGCATGGTGCCTCTCAACTCCATGAGGAGCACAAGGCCACAGTTCCAGTAGGATCCTGACCTGGGATGGTGCATTTCAGGACCCTGGAGCCACATGAGTTTGAGCTGGCACACACCCAGGCCTCAGAGGAGCTGGCCCAAAGCTTAACCCCAACCTGCTCAAGAGATTCCTGGGCCATGAGCCAACACCAAGTCCCGGGACATCAGCATGGACACAGGGAAGCTCCTCTACTGGGGGGAGGGCGCCCAGAGTAACTCCTTCCAACCCAGAGGCCACAGTGCCCTGCAGGAGAGCGCACAGAGAGTGGAGGAAGCGGCCTGCAGAGCAAACTGCCCGTCCGCCAGGTCCTGACGAGCTCTCAGAAATCCAGCCCGAGCAGCCAAGCAGCAGAGGGATTTCTCCCTGCTCACCAGGCACCGAGGGGGCTGGCGTTGCAGGAGGGCACCGTAGCGGGACCAGCAGTGCTGTCAGCAGTCTCACCATGTCCCGCGGACACAGCGCGACAGCCTGGGGCCTGCTACAACTTGCCTGGCCGCTCCACAGACTTGGCAGGCCCAGGGAGCGCCCAAGAGCAGTGCAGTCCTGCATGCACCAAGCACTACCCAAAAGCTGGGGACAGCCCAGCTGCTTGGTGACCTGTCCCCACTGGGGCCTGCCTTGCAGACCAGCCACGTGCACACCAGGCTCAAATATTTCCTAGCTGGAGCTTTTTCTGTCTACAAGATGTTTCCATGACCTAATGATTCCCATGGCTGCCTGCAAGCCAGAGCAGCAGCCAGACGAGCCCCAGGAAGTCTCCAGCCTGGCAGGGAACAGACACTGCCCGTGCGATGGTTCCTTTGGACGGATGCGGGCAGGAGCAGTCCGGCTTGAGGATGCGCAAACTTCATCGCAACCTCCCACAGTAAAAGCGTCACGGGGAGGACTGGTCTCTTTGTGCCACTATCATCTGAAGGCAGTATGTATGCCTTAGGGACAGGGTGACATGCACACCGGCCAACGTAAGTGCCCCGAAGCTTCAAGGGAACATTGTTGTGCGCCCCAAACTGACACTGCCTCCTGTTCATGCACACTGGTGAGCCAGGAGATGGCTGCAGCCCTGCCCAGAGGACGGTGTGGCCGCAGGCACCCACCTTCTTGTGCTTCTTGGCCATCCACTTGTCCCAGTTGTTGAGCATATCCAGCCATTTGGACTCCCGCTGCCTGAGCACCTCCAGGGGCACCTCCTCGAGCCTGCGGGGCGAGACGGAGAGACGCCCGTCAGTAAAGGAGCAATCGCTGCTCTTGGGTGCCTCCCTACATCACGAGAGCCCTGCAGCTCCCGGCAGCACCCTAGGGTGCTCCCCACAGCATCCTAGGGTGCTCTCCACAGCACCCTAGGGGCACAGGGGCTGCTGCTGCACCTCGCAGCTGTTCTCTGCAGCCACAGCAGCACCCGAGCAGCAAAGAAACGTCCGAGCCACAAGGGAGGAAGCTGCAGCGGGCAAACCCGCGGGCAGAGCAGGGAAACCTGCCTGGCAGGGCCTGGGCGCTGTCCCCACTGCCGCCCCCAGGGCCAGCCGGGAAAAGGAGGCCGGAGCAGCCCAGCTGCGAGCGCTGCACGGGGACAGGATGTGCCCAGAGCGCTGGCGGTTGGGCTCCTCGCTCTGCTCCTCAAGGGGGGCCCCAGCGCAGAGGGAGGCTCCTCCGCGCATGGAGGGAGCCGCAGTCTAGGGCAGCCGCCACCAGGAAAAGGGGCTGCTCCGGGAAGCGCCTTGCCGCGAGCTCCAGCCTCTCTACGCGCTCACTTCTGCTTCCACTCGCGCCCGACAAGCCTGGCGCTGTTCCAAGGCCGGCTCAGAGCCCAGCTGAGGGTCCCCCAGGAAGGGGGAAAGTGCTTTCCAGCAATAGCTTAGCCTAGATCGGGAATAAAATTTAACCCCACCGAGCCAGGCAGAAGGCTGCTGCCAAAGGCAAAGCCCGCGGGGAGGCGGCAGGGACTGGAAGGCGGCTCAGCCCTGCGGGCCGCAACCCAGCTCTCACTTCTGCTGTGGCACGAGCACCACGTCAGCAGCGCGGGACCGCGGCGCCACACACGGACACAGCCCAGGACAGATCCCAGCCCTGCCAGCCGCCCCCTGCGGCAGAGCCCAGCCAGAGCCCCCGGGTGCCGGCAGCCCTGGAGCAGCCAGGCAGCTCGGCCAGGCCCTGGGCGTCCACATGCCCAGGGATCGGAAGCTCCTCCACAGCAAGCAGAGGCAGGAGGTCATCGATTCCCAAGCATTTCTGATGCCCTTCCCTGGCAAAGCGGTGGTGGCTCAAGGTGATACCTTGTCCCTACACAGCCTCAGTGGAGGAATGGGAGAGACCCCCCTCCCCCGGCCCAGAACGGGAAAAGCCATCTGGAATGTGCCCCATGGGGTGCAGGGGCCGCGTGCGGAGCGGTGCCCAGGGCGGGTCCTGCTGCAGGAGGCACCACGAACCGGCATGGCCGGAGTGCAGCACGCGCAGCCCCCGGCTCCCTGGGGACACCCCACGGCCAGTGCAAGCCCTTGCCGGCAGCAGAGCCAGGGCAGCCAGGCGCTCCCAAGGGAGCCGCTTTGCCCAGCAGAGCCGCCCGCTGAGGCAGCTGCCACCCGAGCGCAGTCGGGTGCCACGGGGCAGTGCCGGCTCTCAGAGGCGTGGGAAGCCCAAGAGCTCCGGACGCTGGACACAGCATCTGGATGCAGTCCCGCTGGAGCGGCGCCAGCGCCGACTGGAAGCTGTTAGCAGCTGATGCCAGCTTGGCAGCGGGTGCAGAGCATGGAGCGCGCGCTGCTCCGGGCCCTCCCGCAGCCAAGCAGAGCACGCGGGATCCCCTCTGCCGTGCTGTGTCCTGAGCACTGGGACAGCAGCATGGCCGGGCCCCGCTCCCTATGCCACCCGCAGGGATTGTCCTCCCCGCTCGGTCCCTCTCAGCACTGCTCCAGGGAACAGCCTCCAGCTCGATGCTAGTGCCCGCGTGCCCAGTGCTCCCCATCCCACCCGGCTCCCCCAGCTATGGGCAGGAGCTGCCCTGCATGGGAGCGGCTGGAGCTTGCGCAGAGGGACCCCGGATGCCAGACAGCGGCAGAAAGGACGTGCCCAGGTGCCTGCTCTGCTCACAGAGCAAGGGCAGCCCTGCTGCACAGAGTGCGAGTGGGCCGCACAGCACCCCAGCACGGCCTGCTTGTCCTTGGCCCTTCCCAAAGGTCCCTCTGACAAGGGGGCTCAGCTCCCACAGTGCCATCTCAGTCCCCAGGGTGACGGTGCCCTGTGTCTGCACCCACCCGTTGGCAGCCCTGCCGGGAGCTGCAGCACGGGCTCTGCCTGCCCGGTCCCACGGGTGCTTCCCAGCCCTGCAGAAGCAGCTGGGCCCTCGTGCTGGGATCACTGCACACACAGTCCAGGAGCACAAACGCCTGGAAGAGCCAGGGGCAGGAGGGAGCGCTGAAGCTGCTCGTGCACCAGAGCAGAAAGGGCCATGGGGCAATGGCAGCTCGGAGGGAGCCGCATCCCACTGGAGTGGCCCACGGCAGCAGGGCCAAGCTCATGTCTGCGCCGCGGCCGCCCGAGCAGTGGGACTGTCACCACCAGCTGTGTCAGGGGCATCGAGCAAGCGACGCTGCAGTGATGCCAGCACGGGGACAGCAGCAGCACCCCCTGCCCCCAGCTCAGAGAGGGCCCCGCAGCGGGCAGGGCCGCGCTCCGCTCCTTGCGGATGGGGAAACCCAGGGGCCCGGTGACAGCGGGGCGGGCAGGGAGGAGAGCAGCGACGGGCGGGGGCGCAGGGAGCTGGGAACGCGTGAGGGGCCGGGGCAGCCCGCGGCGGGGATAGAGGCGCCGCCTCGGCCCTGCCCGCGCCGCGGCTGCCCTGGGTGTCGCTGCGAAAACGCCCCTGTCGCCAGGAGCAGAAACACGCGGACGAACCAGCTCCGCGGCCCCCGCCGCATTCCAGGGCCGCGGCCGCCACCGCGGGCCCTCGCGGCCCGGATCCCCGACACCGGCTGCCGCGCAGATCCCCCCAGCGGCGACCGGGCGCCCTCCCGTCCCCGCTGCGGGATCCGGGGTTCTCCAGCCGCTCTGGGATGCTCGCGGGGGCCCGGCGCGGCCCCGCACAGGAACGCGGCACCGGCGAGAGCCGCGCACCAGACGGAGGCCAAAACCACGCAGGAGCCCGGCGCGGGCCGGGAAGAGGCCTCGAGGCAACCGGGCAGCGGCAGCAGCGAGCGGCAGGCGGGAGGACGCCCGCGGGGCCTCCCCCGCGCCCGCTGCGGGAAGCGGCTCCCCGAGCTGCGCCCGTGGCTCGCGCAACCGCGGGCACGAGCGC
>VWPW01006563.1:0-14367 GCA_013389825.1 Crypturellus undulatus | reverse complement strand
TCAGCGCCGCGCCGGCCGCTCGGCAGCGCGGGGGCTCCCCCGGCCCGGAGCGGAGCGGAGCGGAGCCCCCGCGGCCTCGGGCCCGGAGCGGAGAGGCAGGGCGGCCGCGCCGGAGTCCCCCGCCTCCCCCTGCTCTTCTCTCCTGGCCCTCGCCCGGGGCCTGCGCGGAAGCCCCGCGTTGTGGTTCGAGCCCCGGTGGCACCGGCCCCGCTGGCAGCTCCTGCTTCCTCCTCCCGCATCTACCGCTCGCGGCTGCTGCAGACACGGCCCGGGGCGGCAGCCGGCTCCAAGGCGGACCGAGCACCTCTAAGAGGGCCCTTGGGCCGCCCCGGCCGGCGCAGGGTTGGCTGTGCCGCCGTCCCTGGGGGTTCCTGGCACCCCGGGGAGCCCCTTCCGCATCCTCAGGGCGCTCCTCACCCCGCGGCTCCAGCCGGATAACACCCGGCCCCGCGGGCAGCCCCGCGGAGCCCTGGCCCTGGGCACGGCCAGGCAGGGAGGGCCGTGTCACCGGGGCGTCTCCACAGGGAGCAGCCACAGCCCGGAGGCAGCAGCTGGTGACGGGATTTAAGCAAGGCCCTGACTTAGTCTCCACAACCTGTGCAGATTTTTTGGCACTCTCAGTGCTCTCCTAGGGCACCAGATCCAACCAGGGACTCCCAGGCTTCACCTGCAGGTTATATAAACACGGGGAGCTCTTCTGCAGTTCCAGCCCTCCAGCTGTGATAGTCACTCTGCTTGCAGGGCTGGGCGCTGCAGTTACAAAGCAACAGACACATCAAGAAAAACATAAAGACAATGCCCTTGTAATCTCCTTTACAGGCATACTGGAGCTGCGGTTTCCTCACTTGACCTATGCCGTTTCCCTAGAGAAATCTCTGCAACTATCTCCTCTGCTTGGCCCTCCAGCCAGGCGGGGAGCGGGAAGCTTCCACCAACAGCAGCTTTAGCATCTTTACCCCACAGGGGCGAAACTCCCCAAGCTCCTCTAAAAATAAAGCGCACGAGGATTGCACAGGGCCCAGTATGGAACAGCCTCCACAGCCTGCGCTGGGTCTTGCATCCAGTTTGAGCTGTGCTGGATGAGACCTCCCAGTGCCTCTGCAGGAGGAGAGGGTCCCTCGAGCTGCAGCTGCTGATGAAGTTAGGGCTCCCCATTGGAAGCTAAACTTAACTGCAGCAGTAACACACAACAAGGCTTCGTCCCATGAAGGACGCAGAGGGGCTTTACTGGCGTCAGGACCCTCGCAAGGGATAGCTACAGGACAGTAAAACCAGCAACTAAATCAACCCCTACTCATTTTTTTTTCAGGCAGTTGAAGCTTTGGAGATCCTCCCCCATGAAGTGGAAGGCCCTGATAAGAGCTGTTTTGCACTGGATACAGTGTGTTTTTAGCATTCAACTGTAGGATTTAGATAGAAAGCGGCTGGCCCGTGGCAGGGCTCCACACAAGCTTTTCTAGTGCTCCCACTTGGGAGTCTGGGGCAGGAAGGCTGCAGGGAGCGCTGGGCGGGATGCGGGCATGGGCTCCTAGAAGAGCCTGGGCTTTGCTAAGTCCAAGAATGTCATCTAAGCAGCGGCCTCATGTTCAGCTGGGGACAGCAAGGAACTGTGAGCCTGAGGAGGGAGCACGGTGACACTCCTTGCACCAAGCACGGGGACAGGTCGTGCTACACAGAACATCTGGAGGGTCTTAAAGACAGCCCCGCCATACCCATGTCTTGCAGAGGACGTAGCAACGTCGCTTCTCCTGTCAGAGCTTGCTTCCCCGTGGTGCTGAGCGGTTGTAGAAAGGCTCCTTGCGAGCTAGGTCCTCACGTGCTGTTTTAGCAGACTGCTGCCACCACAGCCCTGACTCTAAGCTAGGCTCCTGGGAGTTGTTCCTTCCCAGAAGATTGTACCTGGCTCTTGCCTCGCTGCTTAAAGCCAACAAGAGTAATTAGCATGTCTCGCTGCAGGGCAGGAGCACCTCTATCCACAATCCATGCAAGCACCCTGCCCACGCCTGCGAAGGAGCTGTTAACTCAGGATCCTCCAGCACCAACTGGGAGCAGGACGCGCTCGGGTGACTAAGTGCTGAGCTCGTCAGACACGTGGGCATCTGACACCGGCATCTGTCAGGAGCCGCAGCTGGGAGGGGCGCCAGGCACCTGGGCTGGGCCGGCGCCAGCACCTTTTCCAGCACCGCCACTTCCTCTCCAAGCCCAGGCCACAGAGGAGGCTGCAGGATGTTGTCTCTTCCTTCATGCTCAAATCTCTCTTTCCTAAGCATAAAATCAGGTAAACAGGATGTTACTTCAAGGCCTGTACCACCCCCTCCAAAAAAAAAAAAAAAAATTAAACCCACCCCACAACCCCACTTTGGTTTGCATTACCCCAAAAGAGCAGAGGTACCAGAGTCATGTGGCTGCTGGGCAACAACAGACAACTGCATGTTCCTAGACCACTTAAAAGTGGATTTTAGTATTTTGTTGTTTTGTTTCACCATGTTCTGTTACATTTGTATCAAACAGACACAGCTATGACTGAGAGTACAAAAATAACCTATTTTCAGAAGCTAATGCTCTCCAGGACGGAGAGGCAATAAAAGCACAAACCATGTATTACATTTTACAAGAAAACTTTCACTAGTTAGATATAGATTCAGAACAGACTTTGTAATCTTCTGTATATTAATGTTTATGTCCATATATCTGTATTACAACAGTATAGCTTTGTGTAGCTTTTAAACTTCTAAGCTAAACTTCTTGTTAAACTTTTTGTTTAACTTTCTTGCAGCTTTTCCTATAAAAGAAAAGCTTTTTTGAAGCTGGCATGTAGAAAAAAATAAGTATTTAAAATTCAAATATTTTTGAGTCAGGCATAATCTCAATCTAAAAAAGTCACTGCAGACAGAATCCCACACAGAGATAGGTGTTTATTTAAACAAATCACAGACTGTACAGGATAATCATGAAGTTGGTTAGCATGCGCAGTCCCAGATCATCTTTATCACAACAAATGGCAGAGTACACTCATACCGAGGGAAGATAAAAACCCAAGTCAAGGTCAGCGCAAGCGACTCTTGCAGATAGGTCTGAGACAGAGAAGGAATAAGGGACATATTAAGTGTACTGCAAAGGAAGTTTTTAATTAGAAAAGGTTAAATGAAGCTGCAAACACTGCAGTTAGATTATATCCTTGATCGGTACAAGCCCCTTCTACAAAGATGGATCTAATCTAAGCTGGGCATGACCTCAATGCCGCTTCACCGGGGAATTCAACAGAGAGACAGCAAAGATGGACACCAGCACTCTAGCAAAGCACTGATCACTAGGAGACTGTTGCAGTCACGTATTAGGTCACCGCTTTTACACAGCTTTCGGGCCTTATTAACTCCCCTTCTCCCATTAGCCATCCAAGCATTGGGTTCAGTCTCTTTCCAAGCTAGAGTCTGCATGCGATCAATTAATATTACTACAGCTTGTCACAGCAGCCCCGGAGGGCTGTGGGACTCGCGTGGTTGGGGTTACACAGGCGGTAGGGCAGCCAGATCGTGTCTCTGCGCTCTGCAGCTCCTATTTCTTTCTGCCTCCTCTTTCCTTCAGCGCCAGGTGGATGAGCGAGCCGCTCGTCATGTTGTAATACGCCAGAGAGTTTGAATCTTTGATGAAGATGCCCTGAGAAGGGAAGAGGGAAAAAAAGAAGTCACACAGCCCTGTAGGATTCTGCAGTCTCCAAAAGCAAAACCCTGCGGAGATCTCAGAAGACTGGCACTGTTGGAAGGGGTATTACTAAAGCACAAACAGCCAGTGTATATCCCCACACATACAGAGGGCTGGTGGCCACCACTACAAATAAAACTATTTAGTTTTTTTTTTTTTTCCCCACCTTCCTCCTCCCCCTCTTAAAAACACAGTTAAGCTGCATTTGTTGCTAAGGATCCCCAGGCTGGGGAGGCAAGAGCACAAAGTACACTGCTTAGGTAGCAGGTTGGGTATGTGGACACAGGACTATAAGTTCTTCACAAGAAACTGGGGCCTCTCTAGCAGCTCCAATCACAGGAGGAAAAGGCAGCAAAACCTCTTTCCTTCCGTGTTTTGGGAAAACCCTTCAGAGTCACCAGGGCTTCAGGGTACTCCCACCTACTTTCCAGAGCACACACCACAAAGAATTGCTTTATTTAATGTGAAAACAAGCAAATAAGCAAGCAAAACTCTTTTCACAATAAGAGTTGTGATGAAGAGCTTGCCTTGGTGAGCAACAGGACACCACTATCCTGCTAGCACTTATACTGACAATGTAACAGCCTTCACTTGCAGTAGTCTGATTTCAGAGAAAGCCACCAGGCCTCCAAGGCCTCATGTGCAACAGAAACAACATGAACATCCACCTATTACCTTGATGTGACCTATTACAGGTCCTCCTTGGTAACATACTGTGCAATACCACAGCCAACAGTGCTGTGCCAGCAGGAAAACCACTCCCCTCTGCTTTCCCTGCCACCAAAGTGGGAGCATTTGTGATTTTCCCTGCTTTCTTTAAAGAAAAAGTCAGTATTTCTGCAACAAAGCACTGAAAGCAGCATTCAAAGGGCTTACACCCACCTCATACTGCAGCTTTTGTTTCCCAGCCGGCATCCCTGTGGCCTCGTGTATCTTAACCTTTATAACGGACACCTAGGAAGAATCAAAGAGGCCTGAGTCAGGCCCGTTTTGTACAAGCAGCTCCCCTGGCCACAAAACTCCCCTCATCACGAGGCTGCAGCAGAGGGAGCACCCAGAGTTTTACAGCTCCAGTCATGCAGTTCAACCGCTGCTCCCAGAGCGACGACGCTCTGCAACAGGGGGTAAAGGCTGGGTTAATAAACAACATACCTGGTCTGAAAGCGGGAGGGTGAACACCAGGACTTGGCCATTCAGCTTCCATTCAGTCTTGTCCTGCATGTTGGGAACCTGGACTTTGACTGTGACTGGACCCTAGAAGAAAGCAAAGGTAATACATCTCACAGGCAAGGCAAGTCAGGATCTTGATAACACAGCAGCAGATAAGTTACTTACAGATGTTTCTGACACTATCATGTCTCACACAGAAACATATTTGCTTTCAGTGCTAAGGAAGCCACTGAACAGCTACCAAAATAACACATTTAGCTGAATTTCCCCTATTAGTCCTTGCCATTCACTAAGAGCCCATATGCTACTAACATCAAAGTTCTTGCATCCAGCATTACCTGAACAGTGCAAATAAAACAAAGCATTAAACAGCAGACAGCTTCACTCTGCACGGGACTGGGAAGACATTATTCCCCCCTTGAAGGATTTAAAATTCAATCCAGGAGGAAGGCAATATTCAGGAAGGAATTCACTCTAACATTCAGTTCACATTACTAAGGAATATAGCTCGTCATCATGCTAACGTGTTGACATTGAGGTATTAAATCTCCCTGCATCTGCAGCTCTGCAGTCTCCTGATTAAAAGCCGATTAGCAGCTTGAGCTCTTCTTTACATTGAAATGAACCCACTTCTTACTGTCCTTAATTACTGTACAGAAAAGCACCACCTCACTAAGCCGCTGTATGCAACACTGCTCTCTTTCCAGTAAGATATAAAGTAACTCAATGTTCTCAGGAATGACAGGAGGAAGGAGCCCTCTCTAGGGAAGTCGCATTCTCTTTGCATGCCAACTTCTCTGCGCATCAGACCCTTGATTTCACATCCTCTTTAGGCACAGGAAGCTTCTGCAGGGTCAGAACTCATGCTCTTCACGGTGGCTGTGTGACTGCAGCAGTGTTTGAGCATACCTTGTTCCTGCGCAGAAACTCCTCCTCTGGCATCAGGCTGTCTTCACTCTTCAGCTTCTTCGAAACTGGCTCATCCTCCATAGGCGGCGGTGGGTGAACGGGAGGCATTGGAGCAGGAGAAGGAACCGGTGCCACGGGAGGAGCCGGAACAAATGCTGAAACGGGACAGAAGGGGGAACAAAACTTGCAGTCACACACACTGAGCGCGCAGCAGATACTTCCTGTCCAAATACCTCAGTGGACAGACAGCAGTTGAGAAAAATGCTACAGTATAGCGAGGAAGTCAGCACAACTGATGGCAGCAGGCAGGTTTAGGCTATTAGACAGTCTTTACTACAGATACAGTCCAGACATAAGCAGTACAGCTTGCAGCTCTCACAAAAAAAAAAAACCTAAAGAGCTCTGCTTGACAGCAATGCCAGGCCCTCAGAGGAATTTTTCATAGCATCATAGAATCATAGAATGCCTAAGGTTGATTGTTTTCACATTGTGCTTTCCAATGTAAACATCTAATGCTATTAAGTTGCTCTGAGAAACAAAGCTAGACAATTGCTTCTCCTTCTGCAGTAGGGGCTTCTGTAACAAGCTGCAACACCCAGGAAGGTACCAGGGATAACGGTGATCAGATTCCCACGGAAACCAGACAGGGATGGGGTAAAATATTCCCCCAGGAAAGCAGAAGCTCATGCTGTATTTCTCACTTCAGCAGGAGGTTTAAGCCTCCAAGCAGGAGTACTGCCAGAGACCTTCCTAACACAGGGAGCTACCCCTGGCAGTACCTGCCCTCACTAGAGGCACAGGAGATGAAGGCGGCAGGAGAAATTAATCGAATATCACACCCCCATAGACAGGAATCAGTTGACAATTAAAGGACCCAGGTTACCAACCTGTTGGGACAATCATGGGAGGAGGGCGGGGGCTCATGATGGGTGGAGCAGACGGTGGCATGGGGACAACGTTGATCCGCGGTGTATGGATTATGGGGGGCATGGGGGCAGCTATGACGGATCCCGGTGGCAAACGGACCACCGAAGTCATAGGGGGACGAGGCATGACTGGAACTGCAGAAACCACCGCGGCACGAACAGGGGGAGGCATCTGGAGAGAGAGAAGGCATTTTTGTTAGCAGATACACACAGGAATGATGTCAGCGCTGCTCAAAACTTAGTTGGAATTCAAAGAGAGATACAGTGAGGGTTTCTGCTGGGCACAGATGTCGTGAACCTTTGCATGCCCACCGCATGGCTGCCTGAGAAATGGCAAAGAAACCTCCCTCCATCTCACAGGAGGAGCTCAGAGTCACATAGCAGAACTGAAGAAACCCACAACGTCGAGACGATCTAGAGGCAGAGGGACGTGGGAGAGCGAGGCACAAGAAAGCATTTTTCGCCTGCCAGCATGTTTGTGCTGCGTTACGCCTTTCCATCCTTCTGTCCAGAAGGCTCCCAACCAGCTGCCACCCACACTTCCTTCCTCAGATTTCTCAATTCCAAGGCCAATTCTTGCCTCTGCCCAGCTGACCATCTACTCCGATACCCCCAATAATGAGAAACTAAAAAACCCCACATAGATTTTTAGTTTCAATTTCTAACAAATTAAGGAGGTTACCACTGATGGTACAAAAGCAGCCTTAACTCCAACTCTGATTCCAGCCAGTGCCCTGTGACCACTGGGCTTTGTTAGGACTTCTTTCCAATTAACTACAGCCACAGCCTCTTCCTTTTGGAAGCCCGAACACTTACTGAGGGTGGGCGAGGAACGGATGTGATGGGCGGAGCACTTGCTGCGGGGTTCGACACTGATGAAGGAGGAGGTGGCTGGGGAATTTCGTTGGGTTTGCTGGGGCCAATCTTCTCTTTGCTGTCATCTTCTGGCACCAGTCCCTTGGCCTTATGGATAGCTTCAATTTGCTCTTGAAGAGTGATATTGGCCTGAGCAGCCTGTTGGGTGCGGGCCATGCTGCCCGAGTGGCCATCCCAAGTCACCTTAACAACACAAAACAGATCAGAATAATCTCAGCCTGTCAAGGTTGTAAGGAGAATTATAGATAAAAGAGAGAAGTCATAAAGAACAAAATGTAGAGAACTTCCACCCTTGAGCATGCAGAATATTTAAAAACCCAGCAAAGTAGGGTTTGCACACTACCTTTTCTTCTGGTTTCTGAATTTCTTCTTCACCAATCTTTTTACCAATAGCAGTCTCTTCTACACCAAAGATATCTGTACGGCGTTCTGCCAGCTGCTTCAAACTGCTTTCAATATCCAAGCCTGCAGAAATACACAGACACAAAAACATGTTGTATTGCTTGGGATAAGACTAAGTTAAACACGATCTAACCTCTTTTAAGGATTTTTTAAACCATTTGGTGCCAAAGGGTGGGTGCAGTGTTGCTTTTTCCAGAAAGGGACAGCAGCTGTCCTGCAGCTAAAGAGCTTTGCATTCCACTTTACAGAAAGGCTCCAGGGTGCTCATGACAAACTTATCCACATAATCAGCACATTACACAAGCAGAAGGAAGAATCAGCTTTAAGATGGTCCTTATCAGTGGAACGGTGGGGTACAAAGCTCACAGAACTAATCTAGGAGCAGGGTTTCATAAGGCAGGGATTCAGACTAACCTGGGGCATAAACTTCATCGTCGCTCTGTTTTTCACGGATAGATCGATCACGTTGCTCCAACCAGCGAGGATCCAGGAGCCCAATCCGCATGTGCTCTTGCATTTTACTGGCAGGAATTTTCTCTCCAGTGATGGGAGAAACAAGATACTCGTCTGGAGCTGGGGCTGGTGGTAATGGCTTTGAGGCTGGAAAAACAAAACCACAGTGCTAAAACACATTACCATAGAAAGCAGCCTAGAAAAAAAAATGCAACATGTGATTACTCAGTAAGAAATTGAGTTGCTCTTCACCAGTATGATTTACCTTTGGGATCGTAATCTTTCCGCACAATCACCTGATCCGGTGTGGGAGGAAGAGGTGGTGGCATTGGGGTATCTGGAGGAGGAGGAACCTTCTGACCTTCATCTTCATCGTCTGAGCCCTTATTTATGGGAAAAAAAACAGCAATCCATCTCATAATTAAGTTCCCACAGTCAAATATCTACACAAAACATTTACCAGAACAGCACAGAAATCCTATGCAGCACTGGGATAACTTATACAGCTCCTAAGCAACAGAGCTATTTTTTCCTCCAGACAACTCTGCTGCAGCAGCTCCTCTGGACAAGCACAATTCAGAGAGCCAGCAGGCCCAGAGGATGAAGCAGGCACTACTCAGCGTCCACATTACCACAGCATGGCCAGCAGGGGCTTATGGTTAACCATGCTCTTCTTCTTGGTTAAAAGCCAAAATGACTAATATATTTTGGGAAGAGGAAGAGTTTAAAAGGAGTCATCTCTGTGCTTCAGATCGCACAGAAGAAATATCTAAAGGCTTGATCACAGAAATAAAGTTCATACCATTAAGGTGGCAAAATTTCAGGTATTTATCACTTGAAAACTGTTGTGGACTATGCTAAGAATATCACACTCAAGCAACTGAGCAGAAACAGGTTGCTCTGAAGTACCATCAGGGGAAGAAAAAAAACCAACAACAATAAAAAAAAACCACTAATTTCCTCAAGAAACTGAGGAGCTTATTAGCAAGAATAAACTACACTCAGATCTTATGGGACTCAAAATGTATCTTAAAGCTGAAAGTGTTGGTTACTTACCTCATCCATATCCTGCACTTGTGTGTCCTGATCTGGCTGCGGTGGGGCCTCATCTGTTTTCTCTTGCTTTTCATCTTCTTCATCTGATTCCACCTCCATTTCCACCTCCTCACTTTCCCCAAACTTCTCATAACGTTCCTGTATCAGGATGCGAGCTCCCAACTCTTCGGGAGTTGTGGGAGGAGGGAAATTCCCTGCAATGCAAAAAACTTCTTAGTTTCACTGTTCCATTTAATTACCGAACAGGCAGGCGGAAGTACCATTTTCTCAGAGGAAAAGCAGTTTCTTTTAAAAGCAGTGGTATCAAAAAGCTCATAGGAGCGCTAAGGTATCTAGAAAGGAGTGGACTGAGTCTAGACAGAAAAACACATACGTGACAGCCGAAGACAAAGGCACCTATTGGAGAAAGAAAACACTAGAAACTGCAACAAGTGTTGCTTCCCCACTTTCACCTGGACAGCAGACACCAATGCGTCCCTGAATCTCATGCAAAGACAACATCCCTGACTCCTGAACAAGGAGCATTCTGCACACAATCATTAAAATCATTAATTTCAATCTTTTTTTTTTTTTTTTTTAAAGTATTTGAAAGATCTGCAGCAATAAAAACTGACGTCCATTTTAAACAGCATTTTGGGATCTCTCTCAGGAAGAAAAGCATAAACCCCAGTCATAAGCAGTAAAGTTTTTAGAGAGTACAATATTTAGCTGCAGAACCTTGCTCATTGGGCTGGAAGTCAACTGTTTCCACCACCACAAAGTCATGCCAATCAATCTGGGCATAAGCAACGCGCTCCTTTTCTTTCTCCTCTTCCTCTTTCTTCCTCTCCCGTTCCTGGAACTTTGCCCACTCCACTCTGTAATACACCTGTGCAAGGGGAAACAAAACTTCACATCCTAAACTGGAAAACACATCACAACCATCTCTATGGCATTTAAAAGTTTCTTATAAATTCTTTTAGCAAGCAATTTTACAAGCATTGCTTAGGAAGCTTGACAGAGCATGTTATATTTAACTTAAAATTGAAGATTTGCCTTCATTTCTGAACATTTCATTGATCAAAATACTCCAGCTTTTAAAGCAGCTTTCTGAAGCTGTAATTGCAAGGTTCTCAGATTAAGACTATACTTTCCAGATATGATGCAATTTGGGTATCACTTTTTAGTTTAAGCTCTTCAAATGGTGTAGTGCACAATTAAGCGCTCAAAATTCCCATATACTTTGAAAGCTATTGATATATACCTAATATAATATACACCTTATACAATATACCTTGAAATATACCTTATGTACAACAAGCATCCCCCTGTATCCCTCTCAAGTATCCCCAACAAGTCCTTCTGTGCTCTCACATATAAACTACTCCCAAAACTAGCTACTAGCTTAAAAAGTAGGCCTAAGGATCCTGATATTCAAGTGAGTCTTGTGAATATGCTATGTCCATTTTATTCTCTCAATCAATTAGAAGCACCAAAAGGGAAGAATTCAAAACAACCCAAATGCTTTAGCAACTTTGGAAATCGTCCATATTTTACCTGGTCTAGGACTTCTTTGGGATTTTCAGCCTCCTTCTTGAGTTTCGTGAGCAAGCCTTTAGGTGGGATTAAGATCTGAAACAGTTTGCATGACAGTTGATGGCATTTTCTTTCACCAAAGCCTTCTTAGTACCAATTATACTCTTTCAACATTCACAAACACACAAGACCCCTTGGGGCTATGTTTCAACACTCCTAAGAGTAGTTACCGCCTATACTTGCACTTGCAAGTATACTTGCACTTGCATTTGTTCATTATTGGGTCTGCTATCTCTTCTCCATACTTAAAAAAAGCAACTTCCATCTGCACTACAATAGTGTCTGATATACCCAAACAACAAACACGCCACTGCGTTAAAATACTGCACCCTTGTTACCAACTAATTTCAACACATCCACTCTACTCAGCGACAGATTTAAAGACTTCTTGAACTGCCTTTATTTCTAGTCTGGTTGTTTTCTAGAGCTCCAGGAGTTTCCAAATGCATTACATTACTGCTGTTGAAGGGATCTGTCACAGCTAACCTACCTTGGTGTACTGTTCAACGAGCTTAGTGAAGTAGTTAAACAGACTGTGCTGCGGGCGAAGGAAGTCAAACTGATAGTTCCTTTGCTCCTTCTGCATCAGCTGAGTTAGGAATTGCCGGCCGTTGCGAGCCACAAACTGTGCTGTTAGCTTCACCACATCCAAGTCAAAGGCTGAGATCGAAGGAGGATCTGCAATGAACTCAAACTCCGGAGGTGGCTCCTTAGGGACAACAGTCTCCTGGATCACCTGGGCCTGCACCTGCAGAGCAGAAGAGAAACAATTCAGCACACTCAGAAAGCTGCTACCAAGCAAATGCTTGGAGAGTTCATTTGTCCTGCAGCTGAGGGAAGTTGCGAAACTCCAGATGTTTGGGTAACTGGAAGGATGGGAAAAATTACTAATGCAGGATATATCCAAGCCCAAGCACTTGGACCTACTATAAAACAAATGTCACTCTGAGCTCTAACAAAAGTGGAAGCTAACAAGACTCCAGGGAGGGTCAACCCATGGTCAGCATAACTGTTGGCCACACCAGTCATGTACAAGAGAGATTCAGTCAGTGCCCTTTTTCCATCCAACATATACTTGGCAAAGATGCACAGAATTCTTAAGTACAGGACTACACACAATTACTTAGCAACATTTTGTACTGCACATTTTGAGAGAAAAAGACAGTTTTCCTGTTAGGAAAACACAAGCAAATGAAAAAAAAGAAGGAAAAAAAAAAAATATGTACACATTTCCATGAAACAGTGCATGCAACAAGGAGTTCAAGGGATTATAAAAGATTTGCCTACAACAGAAGTCCTAAACTGTTATAACTCAAGTGACACTAGTGGTAACTATAAGTCACCGTGTACCTAAATTTAATTAAAGGATACCAATTAATACACTACATTTTTACACACAATTTTGAGCAATCAGAGGATGAGTACCTGCACAAAGAATTCCAGGCATATTCCAGTGCAGTCTTTACTGCAAATATATAAATGAAATAACCCCTCCATTTGCATGTCTTTCAGACCCTCTGTCCAGATACCAGGATGTGAGAAAGAACCATTAGCACCAAAGTTCTCAACAGAAACGACAAGGAAGAGCTCACCTTCTGGGGAAGCTGTTGCTGAGCAGTCTGCTGCTGTTGCATGACCTTGGGAATGGCAGCCGAGGGTTCCTGGGCTTTTCCCTCCTTGAACTCGCTGACTTTGTGCCGGTAGTAGGCATGGTAAGGATCATTGGGATTCAAGAAGTTAAACTTGGGGTTATTTATCTCATTCTGACGAATTCGAGCTTCAAATTCCGGGCCATTTCTGGAGAGGCAGAAAAAAATTGTTTAGATGAACGGGTGTCACCTCAAGGGGAAGGGTCCACTACTTTCCTGGGTAGACTTGTTGGAAAATCAATCTCTTGAAAGACAATTTTCACTACAGGAAAGGACATTACTGCTCTCTAAGCAAGCAAAGCATCAGAACAGCCAGTTATGCAAGTTAAACACATTTGTCCCAATTTATTATGTGAAATTCATGGGCAGTGTTTCTCAAGACAGTTAAACCTTGACAATTACGGATGTTCCACAATCTCATTTCACTTGTGCACAAACAAAACCACATATTGGATGACAACTTACTGGATTTCCAGGTAGCTTACTAGACCAATTTTATATCACTGGGCTATATTTACAAGTCTTTAAGAATATACTTATCTTTTTTCAAGTGTTTTCAAGGGGAAAAAAAAACCCAAAACCTGAGGCCCAGGCAATGATCTGCCAGTGCAGACACCAACCACACTAGAATGCTGCATTTATGGAAGTTGTAGTTTGGGTAACTTTTAACTTACAAGTTCAGTTATTTTGTTTTCTCTCCAAAGCGAATGGCTGTTCACTTCTCAGAGTAGCTTGAGGGATTTATCAGCTGTTGTACCATGTTTCTATTCATTTTCTAGCTACCTCTGAATTTTATGTTGGCACTAAGCTTCTTCCAAAAGAAGAGGTCTCTTTACTATACAAAATGATACTACATTCTAACTAAGCCTAGACTAAAAAGAGAGCATTTTAGAAAGTAGTTATGCAGTGGATTATCATTTAGTAATTGCCTTAAACCAACAGTAACAACCACCCTACTTTAGAAGTATGAAAACAGCGTGTTTGGGTCAGACTTGGATGGCTACAGCTGCAGAACACAAATCTCAGCCACCAAAGCAGTTTACCAAAGCTGTACGCAAACAGGTATGACAGCCTCAGGACTCTGAAACAAAAGGGGAAAGGGGGTCTTTGTACTAAAAGTTCACCACCTACTTTTTGCCCACACATTGTAAGATATAGCCATAACACCTCCTCTTGACTCTGTTACTCAATGGAGCACTGGAACTATGATCCGTTTCCACCTGCAATCTCTTTCCCTTTACGTCAAGTCACAAGACAGTAGCTGCTCTGGCTTCTATATCCATAGAGAGAAAAGCACTAGAGGAGAGTCACTGGCAAATGCCAGAAACCTAAGACCACCCGAGCGGCCGTTACCTGGCTACGAAGCTGGCGGTCTTGTCGACAATATTCCTGACCTCTGGAGGAGGGTAGATAATTCCCACCACAGGCTTGGCTGGGGATGCTTCCTCTTTTGGCTCCTCTTCTGGCTGCATTAGGGATACACACATATATACATATATTAGTAGGTCAAGATACTAAGTGGTAATAATCTAAATCAAGGGGGATAAGAGAAGGAACTCAAGTAATATTTTGGTAACAATCTATCAGCATCAGCATCTGAAAGCACGTTCTGGTAGGCTGCAAACTGAGCCAGCCTAAAAAAAAAAAAA
>VWPW01006557.1:0-13757 GCA_013389825.1 Crypturellus undulatus | reverse complement strand
AAAAATAAGCTGGAGATTTTAATGAAGATGATCGTATTGCTGGGCTTATTCCACTTCGATTATGAGGAGAATGGGAACTTTCATATCTAAAAAATTGCACTGTTAAAATTAACATTAAAAAAAAAAAGTCTATTTTGACCCTAGGGCCCACAGAGAAAGCTGTTCCGTTCCCCACGTGCATGAGCATAATTATGTTTTAATAATCTTTAACTAGAAAGAGGAGGACTTCTTGGCTTGCTGCGAAAGCTTTGAATTGGAAACTAGGGATGAGCGACACCGAAGGCCGGTTATTCCTCCAGGATCCCAGCCGGAGCTGCCGGGTTCAGCATCACATCTGGAAACATCTGCATCCTCAGTTTATTTTTGGGGGGAGAAACATAACCAGCCATCCAGGAGCAGTATCAAGTACTATATCGAGTACTATATCGAGTACTATATGGAGTATGCAAGAGTGCTGCAGATGCAGTAGGAACCACGATGCCCCATGCACAAATCCCAGCCTCTGGCATTTGGGACAAGTTTCCGGGCTGCTTCCACAACTGTATCTGGAGCAATTCAAATTCCACGCGGCCTCCTTGGTGCTAAAATCACGTTTCCATAGAAACAGCTAGATAGAGCACAGGAGTTAAATCTTATTTCCTCGCCTAAAGAAAAGGGCTTCTCGAGCTCTTGTTTCAGACCGGAGGGTAGAGCGCTCCATTATCAGGAATACCAGGATTTAACCATGTTACAAAACCCTGCCCTTAAATAAACAATGCCTCATTTTCCTTTTGCCTCCTTTAAACTCAATTATTATAATCAGGTTTCCATACATTGACTTCTTCCCACCTCCTTTTCATAAAGTATCTCTAAGGAAGCCAGCGAGATGTGTGACTTTTATTTAATTTTCGGAGCAAACCTCAGCAGTTTTTGGAAGATTTGTTTTCCTTTCTCTGCTCATATAAATGAAAAAACACCCACAAATGAGAACATCTACACGCGTCCTGACCTCAAATCCAAAAAGGTACCCAAAACTGCAAACTCTTATGCCTTAAAACACACCAAATTCAGGTCTGACCTTCACATTTCTCCTTTTTCCAACCTTCTCCCACCAGGTCAGCACCTTAAACCTGAAGCACCTGCCAGGCATATTTAGACCAAGTTCAAATTTGGATTTCAGATCAATAGACATGCACAAATCACCGATTTTCTCCTATTAGAAGCAGGGAGGAATACTAAACACCCAAGCAGCTTTGCCGCAACACAAGGCGACGTTGCCTGTTTGCAAAACATTTCATTTTGGGCGATCTCTGCAAAAACCACGTGGGCTTGATACCCACAAACACACATGCAAAATGCACCAGCGCTTCAAGGGCTAAGATTTATAGGTCAGAAATATCCGTAAAATTTCTCTGCCTCGTCCTGCACCTTTGCAAAGTTGGTATATTCTTTATTTGGGATGAATAATACATACAGGTATTGCAAGTCGGGTGGGAAGGTTGCAGGGACTGCATTGCGCAGGCTGCAGGTACCAACTGCCTCCCTGCAAAGGAAGCAGCTGCTGCTCCAGAGTGGAAAAAGGGCTGCAAAACCCTCCTTTAATTAACGGGATTCAAACCGCATGCACATCACCCCGTGACAGCCCAAATCGCTGCCCACCAGAGCCCCCGGGGCGAACTCCTGCCCTTGCTAGTGCGAAACGGGGTCAATTGAAAATAAGTGAAGCCTTTGCAAACATTTCCTTTCAGAGGAGAGGGGAGGGAAAGGTCACGGAATAAAGGGGACCTGTAAAACTAGGGGCAGGATTATCCTTAATCCCATTGCGAGGGCCTGGCCACTCTCCAGCTAAGCCGGTGGTGGAGATTTTGCCGAGGAACCGGGGCTCAAGGTCTCACCCGTTGGCAGTGACTTTACCCCCAGTTAAACCGTGGTCATGGGTGTTTTCCAAGCCCTTTCCAAAGGGAAAGGTGGTTTCGCTCAGGCAAGATCCAAGTTGAGGACAAGGGTCTTGGGTACCGGCCGTGTTGCACGTAGATGGGAAATGCACCCGTGTTTGAGCTCCATGGATCTGTAATCCTCTAAAAACAGCTCCAGGGCCTCGTTGTGACCTGCAGGGAAGTGTTTTGTGGTCCCCATACAGAGGAGGACAACGTAGGGGACAGCAGGACAGAGCAGGGTTTAGCCATGAGCATCTTTGCAGGGACACGTGCGGGATGGAGCAGAGGGAGGATGCGCATTCCTGCATTCTGCAGCTCCATAGGCATTCCCCAGACCAGGATGCTGTTTGGGATCGTGATGCAGAGGACGGCTATGGATTTGCACGTGGGAAGGATGGGACCAGCCATGCCCGCTCGGGAGCTGGTCCCCTCTGCGGACAAGTGTCACTTCACCGGCATTCCCGGAGTGACAAGCGGGACCAGCAGCCACCCTCCCACCAGAGCATCCTGCCATATTTCCCGTGTCGCTCCGTCTGCTCATTTTCCATGGAAAAAAGCCAGGAGGCTGGATCCGCTCCTCCTGCAGCCGCAGTTTCCACGCGCAGGGCAGGCTCGCACGGAAAGCACCGCTGCTCGGGGCCAATTTTGCAAACAGTTGTTCTTTTAACTGACAGCAAAAGCGGATTTTCAGGCCAGCCTGATAAGACTTGATGTTTGCTCATTAGCCGAGCCTGGGATGACATTGCTCACAGCTCTGCCAGGGTGATAACGGAGCCGGCCAGCAAACAAAGCAAAACAATCAATACGGGGGAGTAATGTTTTTCACATCTTCCTTGCACACAGCCTTCCTTGTAGAGTTATTATTAGACAAAAATGCACTTTTTCTTCCTTCGGAGGGAAAGAAGAGAAGAGAAATATTCATAATTGCTGGGCTACAAACCCCTACACTCACTTCATTATGTGACAAGAGCAGAAGCAGCAGAAACTTCATCCACAGGAGCCCTTTGGAGAGGGCTAAATGGGGATGTTCCCGGTGAGCCCCCAAGTATCAAATCCTAGGGGGACAATTATCAAGTCCATGTCCTACAAATCCATGTCCTGCAACCCTGGACTGTCCTTCCCATCCAAGCAATCCCTGGGAGTCTCCGTTCATACGAGCTTGGGTGAGATTCACACAATTCCTTGGAGCTTCAAGGCAGGAAACTGCCCCAGTTCCCGGACACTCGCGGTACAAGAAAAGGAAGAAGAATTTAAAAATAATGCATTAAACAGGAAATTTTGCTAGCAAACACAGCAGAATAGCATCCTCCATGGAGCCTTAGTGAAAGCAGGGACCCCGAATGACCGGATCCTGACGGATGGATGGAGGGGGATATCGCTCTGAAGACTCTTGCATGCAAAGGAGTCTCCTATATGAAATAATACCTGAAATAAATAAATATTTCAGTGGGTTTCAGGTAGCTGCTGCTGGCAATGCAAATGTTCTGTGGGCTGAGTCTGATAACGGCACAGCAAATTGCCTCCAAAAGAAGCACGGCTGAAAATTTGTTGCTTTTTCCATATGATTGCTTGGTTTTCGGTACCTGCACCGTTTAATGAGGGGAAAAAGGCAAAAAGAACGAATCCTCCTGGGTTTCGCTCACGGTGAGTAAGCAGAAACTGTTGATTAAGAATGAGAAATGAGAAGAGGAAGAGCCTCTCCTCTCTATAAACAGCCCGGGCACAATGGTTTACACTGCACATAAATTCAAACAGAGGAATAAATAGCGTCTTCTTGGACCCTGGCCTTAGCAAAACGATTGCAGGCAGAACGGATGGACCTTCTACGCTGACAACAAGCGATAAGATCTAAATGAGGAAGAAAGACGAGAGCTGTTTTCTCGGGGAGATTTTACCCATCCCCAAACCAGCCGAGTTCAGAGGTACCATCCGGGATGCCAGGGATATCAGGCAGCCGATCTGCCCCAAGCTGCCACATGCAGAGTTGCTAAAAAGTGTTATAAAATCCTGCCTTGGCCACGGGAGATTTTATAACCTCCGTTTTCAGGTAGTTCGGAGCTATTTGTCTGCTCAGAACTACCTAAAAGAGCCCGGATCGGTGCCCGGGCTCTGCTGCAGATACTGATGCAGCGACTCCTGGCACAGATGTGATGGGGAATGGGTGCATCCTCGAGCAGGGCCGAGGCTCAACCTGAGCTTTTGGGGTAAAAAAAAATAAAATAAATAAAATAAAAATAATCAAAATCAACCTGTTTCCAGCCTGCAGAACAGAACACAGCTCTGATTTTGTTATAGAAAGATTTTCCAGACACAAGACATCCCTGCACTGTCTTTGTGGTCGCCTCCATGCGCTACCCCTGCTGCTGCTCTCACTGTTCTCAGCCCAACATACTTCCACTATCCATGAATCCCCACAAAACAGCACCGCAAACCATTGGAACTGTTTGCCAAATGGAAAAACTTAAGGCCTGGAGACACCCCCATGATGGGGTGACCCCGTCCTGCTGCTTGGGAAGCCCCGAGGAAGCCAAACTGCTCCTGCAGAGCCAAGAAAAACCCGGCTGGATTTACACACGTGAGCATTAAACAGTAGGTATAAAAGCACGGAGCTGCGATCCAACACAGCTCTGTGCAAAGCGGAAAAGGGGGTTATATATATTTTTAGAGCAATATTTATTATAGTCAACGCTTGCAGAACAGTATGAAACACCCTGGGCTTGATGCCTTCCCCAAGACCCCTGAAAACGGCTTCATGAGGACAAACAGCCACATTAAAGGGATTTTTCTCCTGTGATCAAGCCCGGATTCCCACTGGGAAAACGCTCGTGCATCCACAATTTGCACCACTGGGTCCTATGGGAAGTGCTTGCAATCCTGCTCAACCTCTTGTGCCAAATGCTTCAGCCTTCAGCAACACACCCGGGATCCGGGCGATATTGTTGTTGGAAAACGCGGAATAAATCTTCAAGGGCACCACTGGAGAAGGAGAAAAGAAAACAAAACAAAACCGAAAAGAAACAAGAGTTCTGATTCCTTGGGAAAAACAACAAAAACAATAAAAAAGTATTGAAAATAAGCTCCGTGATCCCGAGAGTGCCTGGGCTCCCTTCCTCCTGCTTTCCCCAGCGAGATGTGCACAAACACATCCTGCGGCCGCCGCTTTTCATGTGCTGCCAGGGAGATGAAGGCGGATTCCCGCGGCGCGAGGAAGAGCCGGGCAGCAGTGGCCAAGGAGCCGGGAATGCATCGGGAACGTGCGGGGAGCAGCCCGCTCCAAGAGCCATTGCATTCCTGTTTGCACCGGGAATGTCCCAGAGGATGATCCAATCCAGAAACTGGTGCAAACAGCAGAGAAAATGCAAGGTTATCACATTAGGTTGGGATTGGAAGCAAACAGGAGCCGTGCAAGTTTTTCCAGGGATTCTCGAGCAAGCTCCTGTGCAAGAGGCACCAAGTTGCATCTCGCGCTCTGGTCCTGCAGCACTGGCCCATAACGGGCATGAAGGGCAGCAGTGCAGCCCTTGCAAGCCAGGATGGGCTGTGCATGGAATTAGAGCAGGAAAAATCAGGGCAATCTTGGAATTTGAGGGGATATCGCCTAGGGAAGCAGCAATGGAAAAATAGAGCAGGAAGGACAGGAGCACACACAGGGTGTTTAAGCCTAAAATGCCCTATTCGAGCTTTAACGCAGAGCAGCTAATCTGCACTAACAGGAATAAAACAGAATGATGTCACCAGCTCCATCTGTTTCCAATTTGCTCCAAGCTTGTGTCTTCCTAATTAAAAAGGGGGAAAAAAAATCCCCAACATTTGCTAAACGAACCCAAAGCAAACACCCCCGTGCAGACACAAAATGCCTTTCCTTCTAAACCAGCTAAAAATATTGCTGCTAATATCCCTCCGCTCTTCCCAGTTGGCTGTAACATCAGCAAAACAACGGCGAGGGGATACTGCAACCTCCACCTGCACTTCATGGTGTGAAGTCCTGCAGGGCTGGGATAAATCCAAATATTCCCAAAACTTCTCATGGTTTCGCATCCCTGGGCAAGTCCTTATTAAGCTCTGCTTGGGACTAAGTGCTGAAGCATCTTAAAAACTCCGCGGGAGGGTCAATTCCTTAAATCTCCAGTTATCCCTCAAAACACAGACCCTGATCTACCTAATCAAGGGGGATCTGCCGCGCTCCTGTTCGGCCGTTGGATTTGCTTTCCCAAACTTACACAGTTCCTTTGGATCTGATTTATAAGGATTGCATGAAACCATCACTGTAATCAAAACTAATTTATAGGCTCAAGAGGGGAAAAAAAATGACATTTTCTAGATCGCATCCCCCATTCCCATAAATCAATTCTCATTTTGCACCCCTAGTGCAGCTGCTTGCAGCCCTGGTACTTATCTGCCAGGAAAAATTAGTTTTAAAAAAAAAGAAGAGCCTGAAGGTAATAAAGAAAGTGACAGTCACTGAAAAATTCTTATATTTTCAGGCAATCCCAATTGCAGATTAAAGTGATTACCAAGACCCAGCTGACAAGGCGGAGGAGCTCAAGGTTTTAAATAATTTCTTTCTTTGTAGGAAGAGCCTAAAATAAGATCCTGGGGGATCCTGGGGGATGCGTGGTCCCTCCTTGCTGGAGCACAGGGCAGCGCAGCTCCTCTCGCTGCAAAACGCACTGCAAACAGCCCCAAATTGCAGCTCGCTCGCACGAAAACCTGTCATTCACTGCTGCAAATGACAGTCCCAAAGGCTGCAGGTCCCCAGCACCCGCGGCCGTGCACAAAGGAGCTGCAAAACCGGCCTGGAAAAGGATAGGGAGCCGAAAGGGAAGTTTCCTGCAGCCTCGGGAAGGGAATAAAAGCCCCGGACGATTCCAACCACACGCGCAGGACAGGGTTACACTGAACTTCGCCTAAGGGCCCTGCTTGGGTGACAAAAGCCACTTCATGCGCGGACAAGGAGCACGCGAGCAGTGCATGAGTCACGGGGCAGGAATTCCCAAGCGCCTCCTGCTCCTGCTCCGCAGGGGAAGGATTCCTGCCCTGCTGCCCAAGGGTGGCATTTTTTGGACCCTGCAATGGCTACGTTTCCTCCAGAGCAGCTTCCACTCAGCATCATTGGGGACCTGGACCTCAATGGGGCAGAACTGCCCCCACGGGCTTGCAGAGGGCGAAGGCAGGAAAATGGGAGAGAGAAGCAAAGCAAATAATTAAACTCGATGCTCTTAGTTCTTCCATATCCAGGTTTCCTCATACTGAGCAAAAACAAACCCCAAAACACAAATATGCATTGCACCCCGACATTACGTTGGTTTGACATTAGCATCATGCTGTTGCAAAGGACCTTTTCAGTAGGCGGATGCAGCTAGGGGACAAGGGGACACGCACTGCAGCTACTTGCACTACCTCCCGCTCTCGGGTCTTAATACTGATTAAACACTCCAGCATTTTCATTAAAAATATCATCTGCCTGCCCCAGCCCATGTTTGTTTTGAATGAAGGAGAACCAGGACTCCAAAGTCTCCTAGAAGGGAAAAGGAGCCGTTTTCCTCCTGACTGACAGCATAAAGCCTCCGGATGATTGA
This sequence comes from Crypturellus undulatus, assembly GCA_013389825.1. Taxonomy (NCBI): domain Eukaryota; kingdom Metazoa; phylum Chordata; class Aves; order Tinamiformes; family Tinamidae; genus Crypturellus; species Crypturellus undulatus. The sequence goes on along the minus strand of VWPW01006557.1, from coordinate 6,262 downwards.
CGGGACAAAAGACTTTTGTTTTCCATGGATAGGCAAGGCGGTAATTTTCTTTGAATGGCATCTCTCCTCCCCACGTGCCTCTGAAGAGCCCAGCAAGCCCAAGCAGCAAGGCCAACCCATGGGGGACACATCGGTCCCCTGCCCACATGGGGCAGCTGGAGGCTGATTACCCCTAGATCTTCTGCAGCCCTGAACACGAGAGCCTGAAGGGCAAAAACGAGTCAAATGCGCTCAAAAGCCACCCCAGTTCCCATAAAAACCACAGCACAAACAGGAGGCAGCAGCATCCACAGCATTGCATGCGCTGGATCCACTGAACTGACACAATCCTTGTGGGGAACTGGATTTAGCCCTTCTGGATGCTGGGGTGCTCAGCAAGATGGGGAAATTAGCTGAAATGACTCAAAATAAACACTGTGGCATGCACCAGCGTGTCCCCGAGACTTCCCCCTATCATCAGCATCATTTCGTCAGCATCCCTCCTGGTGACCAGCTTATTGCCAGGGGCACGGGTTACTATTTCCAGCACAATGTAAATCTAACCCTGCAAACCCTTGCACAGAGCAACCACGTGGAGCAAGAAATTCCTTCCCTGTGGCATAATTCTTCCTTCCTTGAGCAAGCTTTGCTGGTGCGAGGAGACAGCACATGGCTCTGCAAAGACCTGGTTAAAGTTGGTGTCATGTGTTTCGGTGACCTTAACCACATATACACGCTAAAGGGTTGGAAGAAAAAGCAAAAACATCCTGTACTGAGAGGATAAAATGAAAAAATGAATCATATTGAGACCTATTCCTATTTCCCGACAGGGATCCTAAGGTAAGACATGGAACCGCAGCATCATCGGTCCAGGACACCAACACAGCTGTGACCCAGATAGAGCCTCCTTTTAAAGATAATAATGGTCTTAATCCCCGTGTCCAAAGAACAGAAATATTATGCTTTGCTTATGAGTAATGATTCAGGACACCGGAGAGGGGGAAAAAACCAGCATGTCAAAAACGTGACCCATCTTGCATCTGTCATCCGTCCTGCTCGCTCCTCATTTCTCCGGCTTTCCTCGAGAAGTTCATACATATTTAAAAAGGCCAATAGCTCCATTACTCATCACTTCTGCTAATATTGGGCGATCGGATTTGATGAGAGAAGAGACAAAGCACCAGGGGAAAAACATCACCATGATGCTGCAATATTACCTAGCCCTAATTCTAGCACCTAGAGTATTTTATATTTGGGGAAGAGGTTTCCAGGGGCGTGCATGTTTCTGAATATTCATCTTTAGGTGACTCACAGATTGCCCAGCGTGTCCAGCAAGCAGCTTGCAACACCCTCGCTGTTCACGTTGCAGGAAAAACTATTAAGTTTTCTTCTATTTGTTCTCAGTTCTTCTATTTGTGACTCAGAAAACACAACAGACATCAAGTTTCGGGAACCTCCCCGATGAAGTCAGAGCTGTAATGGGCTTCTTGCTTGTACTCACCCTAAGGGAAGATTTGACTTCACTCTGTATCTATAATCCTCAACGAAAAATAAAAGTCATAAAAGTTAGAGCCAAGAGAAACCCCATACTGTGACTGCCCCATTTGTGAGCATTTTAGCACCCTCTTTAAGCACCCAAACTGGTTCCAGGGCTTCGCAGAGCCCATTACCAGGGGGGTTTCTTTTACCAGCCCATGGGGTTCACGTATTTAGTTACCAGCCACTTTGCCCCGTATTTCCGTGCAGGAGCTGCCTAACTCCACGGCACTCACAGCAACTAAAATATTAATGCCGATAGATAAATCTTTCCATAAACACTTTGCCGACAACCAGCATTGATTTTTTCTTTCCCTCCTTGTTTCACTTAGGCGATATTAATCTGATTATGTTTTTGTGCACTACGGGAGCTGTTTTTCCTCCCTTGCAGAAGTCGATGGATGAAGTCAGCCAGCAGCACCCACAGTGCTGAGACCTGCCCTGCAAATACAGATTTCTTCCAAAGTCGGAAAATAACAGGTTGATGTCACCTTAGTGTAACTTCCCGCTTATTTCCTTGATTTGGGGACAGATTTGCAGCAATTACTGCAAGTCCCTAGAAGGGGAAGATGCTCCCTGCAGCAGCTGAGGTCCTTATGGTGCAAACCAGGCTTTAATTTGCTCTTGCTAATATTTTATCCATGGTATTAGGTCATGCCTCCCTTTTCACTTGAAAAGGGGCCTCCGCTTAGTGGCGGAAGTTAAATTAATAGAGAAATCATTAGGAAGCGTAAGGCTCAGTCCGTGCAAATCATCTGGCACCAAAAATTATTTTCGCACAATAAAATTAATTGCTGCCATCAGTCTCCCCAGCAGAAACGCAGACCGAGTCTGCATTAGGAAACATAGATGATGACTGATAGTCCATGCTTCTCCATATAGAAAACATTTCATGGCATAAGATTATCTGATTATTTTCTGTACAAGGAGGTCTGCCTTGCACAGAGGAGCACACAGCAAGATGCATCCAGGCAGCAATACCACGGCAATATTCCCAGCTTTCGCCCACAAAGATAGCCACAAATACTCAAAAAAAACCCCAAAATAAACAACAAAAGCACACACATAGGGTTTGGGTGCATGGCTTGAGGGGGGACACAATCTCCCAGGATGTCCCATACGTGTCATCAAAGCCACACAGGCAGCAAGGGGGAGTTTGACACTGTCTGTGATATTTTCCCCCAACAAATATTCAAAAAAGGGCTTCAGAACAAGAGAAAAAAAAAAAAAGGAAAATGAAACACACTTGCAAGAGGTGGATAAGGTCATCACCTGAGCAAAGCAGAGTAAATACTCAAGCGTTGGCAGCGTCACGGTTGCAAAACAAAACCTATTATTTGCAAGGCTGGAGAAGGCTCGTACGAACTTGTTTTGGAGGAAAACGAGTGAAGAGTAGCCTCGAGTCAGCAAAATATTTATTCACATGCTTTGTGGGAAGCTCCATCCTGGGGGGAAGCGCGTGAGGCTCAAATTGCAGAACGAAAACCTTGGAGCAGGTACCCCCGGCACTGCTGTGATGCAAACGGGGTCTGCATCCGACCGGAGCGCATCCCGCATCCCTCCGGAGCGCATCCCGCTAAACAGCGCCCGCAGATCTTCCCATTAGCGCTAACACTCACAACCTGCTCCAGCTCAGCTGACTCGCAGCCCATTTAGAGCAGAAATTGCCAAAGAAAACGCAGATACCAGATGCCCCAGACGCAGATGTGAAGCCCTTAGAAAGGACCATTAGGCTTAAGCCCCCCAGGGAGCCCCCTCCGACCAAACCCACCTCTAAAACACACAGGAAAGAAAATCTCCCTCTGTATCTTGCATTGCATCTCTCTGCATGGGTCCCTCTGACTCATGGTTTTGTTAAACAGGTAAAAACAGAGGTTAAATTACACTGATAACCTTAACGAACTTAATCTCCTGCCTGACCTTTCTTTTAGTCGTTCACATCTACAGCCATATTTCCGCCCCCGACCCCACGCAGGCCCTTGTTATGACATTTCCTCATTTATATTTCGGAAGAAAACAGGGTAAAAACAGACTTAATGCACCTAGAAATAGCACTGAGCAAAACCACAGAGGTCTAAAGACCTGCTCATCCTTCAGACACTAACAGGAACTTGCTCTGACTAATGTTAATCGATTGCTACCTCCTTGCGAGCCTTTTTTTTTTCTTTTTGTGTCATGTTATAGCTGGAGACACAGCAAAGTGCCATAAGTTATAGAGTTTTGGGCAGTTTTACTAGCATTAAAAGCAATATTCTTGCACCAAAGGGCACAACAAGAGAAAAGAGATGCCCAGAGCTGAGCATCCCTGGCCCCACAATACTGCTCTCCTTAGCCAAGCCCAGCTCAAACTTTTCTATCTTCCCTCCCTTTTTTTTCTTAAAATTCTCTTCTATCAGGGCTAAAAGAGATGTGGTGATAAAGCAGTGCAATAACACGCTGCAAGGCCAGCAGTCTGTGGCTCCTGGGCTGATCTTTTGCAAATCATTGACCAAAAAGAAGCATTAACTGAGGCTGCGGGCATGCCAAGCGCTCCTGCAAGGACATTTATAGCTTTTTATGTGCCCAAAAGCAGCTCCAGGCAGCAGGGAGCCCATCCAAACAGCCAGTGGACCCTGGTTCATGTGGGATAGGAGCCTGAGCAACACCAGAGTGCGGAAGCTCAGAGCAATTGGGAAGCTCATTGCATTTCTAAGGACAGATCCCACCTCCTCCGAGTGGGATTTTCACTCTGGCTTCCACCAACGTGGAAGTCCATGGGTTGCTTTTAAGAGGATTAGCAAAAAAAAGTGGCCTGGGAAAGCAAGGGTGTTCGCTGACAGCTTAAAATCAGCATTTATAGCACTGCATATTGGCCAGGGAAATTTTAGGGAACAAAAACTAGGGTAGAAAACACACCAAGCTCGACAGTAGCTTAAAACATGTTGGAGTTCAAGAGCACATCTCATGTGAGCAAAAAGGTGCCCACAGCTCATGTGCTGTGCACATTGCTGCTGTTTTCTTCCATCATTTATTCCCCAGAACACATCTGCAGCTCAAATGCACAGTCTGATGGAAGGTTTTGGAGGAGCAGGAGGATGCATCCGTCGTCAGGGTTCTTCAGTTCACTCTGATTCCTCTCCTGCCCTTTGCTGTTACTGGTTTTGGAGCTTTGGAGTTGCCCCAAACAGCCCAGCCTTGGGGCAACCAGCCTCTTCCAGCAGCCACAGGGCTAATGGATAAAAACCACTGGTAGAAAGGCTATAAATACATAAAATCAAATACAATTACATGTTTAAGGAAAAGCTTCTAATTATGCAATCGCTATTATTGGTCTGGATTTTCCTATGCTTTTCTATAAGGGATACAGCAAGGGATTGGGTTTACTGCTTTGGAGGAAAGGGAGATGCTGCTACCAGATACCAGCTGCAGTCGCCACCGGGGCCCACGGCACCAGCGCTGCCATCCAAGCGCTCCAGCTGGTGCCAGGCAGTGAGGAGCAGCCCCATTCCCAATCCTTTTGCTGTGGGAAGCTCGATCCGTTCACTCAATCCCGGGGAAAAAAGCCTCTTCCAACCCATTTCCGCTCTGTCTCTGCTTTCTCCGCCCTGGTCCAGCTCCCATGCTGCAAACACACGGAAGAGCCAGAGGCAACCTCTAATTTCCCAGCCTAAATCTGCTGCATGGACCTACCGCAACAGCTCTGGAATCCAGAGATGGGCCAAAACTGCCCACTCTGTAATGGTAGGACGAAAACCTCCTCCTTGCCACTTTCCATAAAGCCACGGTCCTGGGAACCTTGCAATTACTTGCTAACTGAGCTTTTAGTTTTATTTTTAAGTTTTTAGCCCCTTGCAGCTGCAGAAAAAGCCCAAATCACTGCTCGAAATCCAAAAAAGCCCGTGGAAACAGCTCTGTACTGTTGCTTTGAGTAGAAACCTCCTGTCTTTTTAATCTCCGTTGCTTTTAAAAAAGAAATTACTGTCCCAGCTAAGCAAGGAGAACCACGTTTGGAGCGTGCACATCCCTCTGGCACGATGCACTTGCCCAGCTGCAAACAGAGGAGTTTGTTGCAAGCAGATGCACGGGGAGCAGAAGGTGCAGGTACCAGAAAGCAAGACAAAGCCACAAGAAAGCAAAAGCTGTGACCACACATAAGCAGAAAAGTGCCTGCAAACCTGCTCATTCCAACTGGGCTTTGCAACTGGACCTCTCCAAAAGCCTCAAGTCTTCAGCTCAACTCAAGTCCTTCCTCTTTTCTCCTGTCTGAGTCTCTGGGGTCGGAGGCTCAGCCCAGCTGAGTTGCAATATCCATCCATTCTAGTGGTTTCACCCATCAAATTTCTACCTTTGCCTGGCTGCATGGAGGAAAAAACGAGTACAAAAAGGCCACCTCCCCAAAACACCCTTTTTGCAGCATATTTGGAGCAGGAGAAATGCTGTGAAAACACAAGCTGGTAGGAACCTTGACGGACAAGAACATTAACCCTTCCTCCTCCTCTCCAATCCTCCGCTTCCTTCCCTTTTATCTCGCATTGGCATGTGTATCTCCCATCAGTGTGATAACTAGTGCGCCCCAGTTTGCCAGGGAAGGCTGGATAAGGAATTTTTATCAGAAAACGTGCCCAAAGCTGCCCTACTGCGGCTTGCACTGCTGGTGAGATTGCAGCGAGAGGAAATTTCATCAATGCACAAATGGAATTTGCCAGGAGGCATTTTAAGAGTCAATTCTTCACACTCCAGTAATTAGAACAATATTATGAAAAAAAAA
>VWPW01006552.1:7116-43234 GCA_013389825.1 Crypturellus undulatus | reverse complement strand
CCGCCGCTGCAGGGTCGCGCCGGGTCGCGGGGCGGGCGCGCGCCGCCGCTCCGCGCCCCGCGGGGAAATTGAGTGGAGCGCTGGGCTGTCTTTGCAGGTAGAACAAACGTGCTGCCACGTTGCTTCTCGAGGTGATTCCTCCGCAGCGCTGCTCGCCGCTGCCGTAGTTAGGATGGAGTTTACTGAATGGATGCAGCAGCGGGAGCCTGTAGAGATTACCGTTAGAACGTGTGTGCTATAGATCCACGCCTGCGTGTAGGCCGAGGTGGATGGCAAGAAGCCGTTTCTTCCTGGGCTGAATTCAGTCCTGCGCTGCTTAAGTCATCTGCAGAAACTGCTGTCTGGTATTTTTCAATGAAACTTGCTCATGACATGTTTATTTTATCTTGCCACTCGATGGCTCATAGAAAGAAAAACAGTCACACTTCCACTAGCATTTCAAACACTCTCTTCTCTGAAGTGTTCTGTCTTCCATGTTGGAAACAATGTGAGTGATGAAAATCCATTCACCCTGAATCTATGGGTGTCGAGAAGGTATTACATTTTGTGCATACATTGTGTTATCTGGCTGTTGCTTTTTTTTTTTTTTTTAAACCATGCTTTTTGAAGAGTACAAACTCAGTACAGCTGTGCTTTTATTTCACTCAGAATGATTTCAACAATGTTTTGTTTTAAAAAGACAGCAAAACAAGTTTTATTTATTAGGATTTTAGATCAGCAGACCTTTAATACACATTATACTGTTATCTGGTGAGCACATATTGGAAGAGCAGGTAGGGAGCAGAACAACACACTAGATGGATCGTAAAGCTACTAAACTGCTTTCTCTGCCAAATTGCAAAAACATTTTCCATCTTTGGATGAAGAAAATGCATAACTGCATATTAACTAAGCCATCTCTGTCTCTTTTTTTGATAAACTAGTCTCCTCCCTGGAAGATTGCTAATTTCCCCATATATGTTTCTGTATTTCAAATAGAAATTTGGTCCTGGCTTTTTAAATGTAAGCATGAAAGGTAAAATGAAATAGTAACATCCAGTAAAGGTTTAAATGCTTTTGGGATCAAGGGCTGAAGTTCCTAAATAAATACACAGCAAAACATTCAGCAGATATAAAGAAGATTAGATTTTTGGAGAACTTAGATAATTTAATATTACTAATCAACAGTCATCTTCAGTGACATATGAATGTGTGTCATACAGGAGTTACTGGGAAAACAGTTTTGAAGAGTGGACAGATCCCAGTGTGAGGAGGGCTTGCAGAGATGAGGTCTAGATTTTCAGACATGTTTAGAAGCTAGTGACAAAAATGCCCAGTCTGACCAACTGAGAGGGAACTAAGAGTGTGTTCTTACAGCAGTCAACAAATTAACAAGACACTTAGAATCACTGCACTTATTTTAGGATGCTTAACTTTATTATGCTGTTTCACTTCATATTTAATCATTTTGTAGTCAGATTGCACAGAATTCAGATATGTTTTTAACTACTTATATTTACAGAAGAGGTGAAGCCAGTAGTATGAGGCTTATTGTCCTCCTTGAGCAACCCACAGGTATCTACCAGCTATAGTCATGATTATGCCTGGGTCTTGTATATAAGTTTTTTCTTCTAAGAAGCAGCAGTGCTGGCTTAAATGTCATACAGTACATTCATTCGGGCCTATTAACAGTCAGTGCCCAATTGTCTAGACAGTGTATGTACATCAACACAATGTGTCTTACCTAGTCTGACCCACAGAGAAATCTGTAAGAACAACATAATTTGATGCATTGCTATCACTATAGTCACCCATACTTTTCAAAGCAGAATCGTTCTTTATTGGTGGACATCTTATCTGATGTGCAGCTGTGCTTGCACTCCCCTTCTAGGTAGTAGTAAAGTGGAACCATGGTCCAGTGGTAACAGCAATTTGCATTTTAAACATATGACCAAATTTAACATAAACAAGATTAAAATAGAATTTGACACTTTATTTAAAAAAAATGCCACTAGGTATTACAAAACTGCTACTCATTATTTGTCAGAAATTACTTCCCTCTGCTCCCAGCTATCTCTTCTACTCAAAACTATTTCATTGTTTTTTAAAGCCACTTCCCATTTTGACAGGTTGACCATTAAGTCTCCTTCATTTTTTTAAGAGTCTTTCTTACCCTCTTGCTGCAAGCCCAACTTTTTAACTCTCCTTCATGACAAGCAGAAAAGGATTTATGTTGGCCCTGGTCCTGAACCGAGGAAACATTTTGTAGGCTGTGATCACATGGTATTAACACATAAGGACACGTCCAGAATGCCTCTCTAAAGGGCAGCAGTCATTGACCTAACTTCAAGGCAGCTGCTCACCCTGCAACATGCCTATGAGAAGTTGTGGAAAATTTGCTTTTAAAGTTACGTTTTCAAGGAAAGGTAGTGTCTGAGAAGCTCTTTTTTTTCTGAGTTATCAGCTATCCTCTTTTTTTTTTTTTTGTCAAGTGTGAAATATGTGTTTATAAGTAGACTATTACCTGAAAGTACCTTACATACTGAAATATCATCTAAAAATAAAGATCTTTCTTGAATCAAGGATGCTATTGGGCTTTTTGCCTACTTACTGACATATTCTTTTAGTGCAGATGCTATATGCATTAAGAAGGGGTTTTAATTGCATTGTGATGCCAAGTTTCTCCCTGCTATCTCCACATTAAGGCACACTTTATCTACCTTTTCCACTGTCTTCTTAGCATCTCTTGTTTAAAAATGCTTTGTACATTAGCATTACTGCTTTGTACATAAACACTATCCCAAGAAAAGTTTCTATTTTGTAGATAAAAAGGAGTTTGTAGCTGTATATGGAAGATGTGAAGAATAAGATTCAGCAAGCATAGTACTAGGAAATTATATTGAGAAAGTGGTAATAATGCCAACAGAAAATATTGCTTCAGGCAGACTCAGATATTGGAAGGAAATTCCTGTTAACTTGTTCTTCCACAAAAATTTCCCATGAAGATTTTCTTTGCAATTTAGCTTAGATACTTACTGGTGCATCGAAACTAATCGATCTTCGGAAGCTGTAAGGTATCTTAAGATACCTATGCATTACGGCTGCAGTGCTGTCCTGAGTAAGGACTAAAATCCACTGTGGCAGAAAATACTTGTGATACACCAGTAGTTTGCCTCCAGGTCTAAGTGAACAATCCAGTAACTTTACATAACAAGGTCTTGTAACAAAAATCCCCTAGATTTTAATGAAGTAGTTGCTACACTTTTATGAAAGCCAAATCTGTCCCTAAACTGCTCTAGTGGCTGCAGGTTGCTGTGAAATAGTGCTTTGGTTGAAATTCAAACAGTTTTGACTATGGGGAAGCCATGAGAAGATATTAATTTAAAATTCTACTACATGGGTCTAATTTGTGTGCAACTTTGCAGGGTTTAAATTGACAAAACAAGGAATAGTTGAAGTAGCCACTGTATTTAAGAAGTCTCATATCTTATTTGTAGTTTTAATTGTAGTACTACTTTTGGGTAGTTTTGGTAAGATGACTGTATCAAAGGCTGTAGACTGTATTTTTGTTGTTTGTTTGTTTGTTTTCAGTGTCTTAGGGGAAACGCTTGAGTGTCACCATGGGAGCAGTAGTAGCGGATGATGGTCCAACTGGTGTTAAAGCCCCTGATGGAGGCTGGGGCTGGGCTGTCCTTTTTGGCTGTTTTATCATCACAGGATTCTCCTATGCCTTTCCTAAGGCAGTTAGTGTCTTCTTCAAAGAACTTATCAGAGAATTTGGCGTTGGATATAGTGACACTGCATGGATTTCCTCCATCCTGCTGGCCATGCTTTATGGTACAGGTAAGTGGTTACCTGTTTTTGAAACAGTATTACATGTAAATCATACATTTACATTGGGGATCCCGATCTCATATTATTACTGGTGCAGAATTAAGGCATTCCAAAGAACTATTGCAAGTGATTCCCTAAATCTATGCACATCCTCCTTGCACGTAAAAGTAAATCCCTGTAATTAAATAGTTACTAAACATGTTGAAAAAATGCATGGCATTTTGAAGATAAAAAGGACTAACCATATGACTAAAGAGAAATTACTCTCCTCCTAGGTTGGCCTGATAATCTGGGCAAAGTATAGAAAGAAATGCAGACTGATGTAAAATAATTGAACCCCCTGCTTTCCCTTCCCCGTGGTAAGACTTAGTAACTGTAACTTGTTCTTTTCCAGGTCCGCTCTGCAGTGTATGTGTCAATCGCTTTGGCTGTCGCCCTGTCATGTTGGTGGGTGGCCTTTTTGCATCAATGGGAATGGTCATAGCCTCTTTCTGCACAAGCATTGTTCAGATCTATCTAACTGCAGGTGTGATTACCGGTAAGTAGAATGCGTGATTGAAAAGCTAATCTTTTAGCTTTCAGTGTGAAGATTCATATAAATGGTAAATCTCTAAACCGTCAGGGTCATCCAAATGAGCTTTTGTGAGGACAGCAGTTCACTATGGAATGAACTTGTCGTATTTATTTTTATGAATGTTATTTTTTTTCTCAGTATGTTCATTGGTCACGGCTATAATCAGCAGCCTGTATCTGTAGAGTTTTAAGAATAATACAGAGCTAGAAATCTTTCAAATATTTTTTTATCCTGGATTTTTTGAATCCATTTGAAGTAAAACTGAATCAGAAGAACTATAGTTACAGATTTCCTATAGCAATATTGCAAGTCAGTATTAATTTTTGTGCATACTGTGTTACAGGTTTGGGTCTGGCACTCAATTTTCAGCCTTCACTCATCATGTTAAACCGTTACTTTGACAAACGTCGTCCTTTAGCCAATGGGCTATCTGCTGCTGGCAGCCCAGTGTTTCTTTGTGCCCTCTCACCACTGGGGCAGATCCTACAGCATGAGTATGGTTGGAGAGGAGGATTCCTTATACTGGGTGGGATGCTACTCAACTGCTGTGTATGTGGAGCACTAATGAGACCTTTGGAACCACCTAAAACATCTGAAGCTACCAAGGAACTTGATGAGAAGAAAGCGAAGAAAAAGCTTCTGGATTTCAGTGTGTTTAAGGATGGAGGTTTTGTAATCTACACGCTAGCAGCCTCTATCATGGTGCTTGGCCTCTTTGTGCCACCAGTTTTTGTTGTGAGCTATGCCAAGGATTTAGGGTATCAAGACACAAAAGCAGCTTTTCTTCTGACTATTCTGGGATTCATTGATATCTTTGCTCGGCCTATTTGTGGAATGGTAGCTGGTCTCAAGTGGGTTAGACCACGCTGTGTCTACCTCTTCAGTTTTGCTATGATTTTTAATGGCTTTACAGATCTTATGGGTTCCATGTCTGTCGACTATGGCGGCCTGGTGGTCTTTTGCATTTTTTTTGGCATTTCTTATGGAATGGTAGGTGCTCTTCAGTTTGAAGTTCTCATGGCTATTGTTGGTACTCAGAAGTTTTCCAGTGCTATCGGCTTAGTTCTCCTGGCGGAAGCTATGGCTGTTCTAATTGGTCCACCATCAGCAGGTAAGTACTCCATTTAATTCAGAAGTCAACATCATTTGCATTGCACCTATTTATACAAATTACATGATAAGGGGGAGAAAAAGAAAAAAACATGAGTCACTCTAAAAGTGCATATTGTCTTAATGTGTTGCACATGCTTATGTGACTTTCTGCAGCTACAGTGGGATGAATTCTGTCCTTTTTTTGTCTTTGGCCTTTCTACAATTGGTTGAATTGTCACCTGGAGATGCCCCTTTCCCTACCCTGAAAGCCTTTCTTACTAGTTGATGAGTAATATTATATGAAATTAATTTCATGCACACACAGCAAATAACTTATGAAATTCACATTTCTTTGTATTTGGGAATCAGAAGATGAAATCTCTCGGATTATTTCAGAAAGTACTAGGATAGAATCTGTATCCCCATGGGAGATTTGAAAGAAAAAAAAAAAGCCTTCAAAAGATGAGCAAGAGAAAAAAATGCCTTATAAGGAGGACTAGGAAATATTAGGGCTGTTTTAAGAGAGGTAGATTGACCGTTTCTGCTGCACATGATGCACAGCCTAAGACTAAGGGGATAGTACAAAAAAAAATCACTAGTAATTATATCACCTAAGTTCTACATGACACCGAACCGAAGGAAAATAAAATTTACTACCAAAGAATGCTATTTATACCAGGCACTTAAAAAATCATCCAGTATCTTTACTATGACAGAATGCTTTATGGAGCAAAACAAGTACTATGCATTACTTTTTGTGACACTCAGGCTTCGAGCTTCCCTTCTTTCTCTTCACCTGCAGCCAAACCAAGGAATATTTAACTTGAATAGAGCATCACAGATTCATTTGCTCCAGACTGACTGTTAAATAAAATTTAAATTTTAAGCAGACCAACCGCTTGCAAAATGCACTGCTTGTCTGGGGAGGGAGAATGAGGTTGGGAATGACCGGAAGCTGCTGATGCAGATCTTGGCCGCAGATGCACACATTTTGACCTGAAAGGCATGGTGCTTGTCCCATCCCTGGTATACTATGCCTAAGTTGGTTTCATTGCAGCTGAACTGCATGACAGTGTGTGTGAGGAGGCAGGGAATATGTGTTTCAGATTGTTAAATACTTCCAGTAAATGCTAAGCTGACATTGAAACACTGGTGAACACTTTTGTTATAAACTTCTTAAAATTTCATTTTAAAAAGCAGGTTATGTAATCAGGGGAGGTCTGACGACCAGTCATTTAAGTGCTGGTCTTGTTTTAAAAAAAACAGACAAAAAGTGACGATAAGTATTTTTGTTAATTACCTGGAATGTTGTCTTTTTCAGGAAAACTCTTGGATGCAACACAGAGGTACATGTTTGTTTTTATTATTGCTGGAATTGAAGTTACCACCTCAGCACTTGTACTGGCTTTAGGAAATTTCTTCTGCATTAAGAAAAAAATGGAAGAACCACATACAAAAGAAGAAGCAGCAGAAAGAGAGGAATTAAACAAATCTGAAGACAAAACTCCTGAAGATGCCAAGGTGGACTCCATTGAAGTAGAACAGTTTCTGAAAGATGAGCCCGAAAAAAATGGGGAAGTTGTAACTAATCCAGAAACATGTGTGTGAGCATGACAAGAAACTGACAAAGCATTTAGGAAAAAAAAAAAAAAGTCCAAGATCTTCAACACTATTTATTTTAGAAATAGAACTAGTTTAGGTTTGGGCCACCTGCTTCATTAACTGGAGGCCAGACAGCTTATCAAGATTCTGTGGAAGCTGTTCTGTTAGACAACCTTTTGTCAGAAAGTTAGCTTTATCAGTAAAAGGTGAAGCATTGTGGTTATACTTTTAACATTAACTATACAGATTTTGTAAACACAAGTAGAGTCCTGCTATGCATCACCAGAGAAGTCTCACTTGGAAGAGGTTATAGGAAGAATCTATTTTAGGTTGTATGTATGTTTTCAGACAGTATGGGTGAAAATGTTGTTTTGTGCAGCTAAATGTAATTTCCCTTTCCATGTTCTTTGTGAAGGGAAAAGAGTTTGAGATGCGGAAAAATCTCAGGAATTTACAGGTTTCCAATAGGTATTTGAATTTCTTACTTTTTTAGATTTTTAGATTAATTGGTTCAGCCCTAATTTAATTTTGATAATATCTGTTCGTTTGATTTATGCAAATGTATTTTTATGAGTTTTGTCTAAACCTGTGATCTTTGTAATTATCATCTGGAAGCACTGTGCATGGAAAAGATACTGTCCTCAACAGATCATACAGATGGTATTCCTAGGTAATACCAAGAGAAAATAAAGTGAACAGACTTGATTCTGACAGATCATAAGCAAGCAAGGTTAGTTTATATTCCCATACACAGTTTTCAGTAGTCTCCCGGTAACACAGAGAAATAATAAAATTAACACTGAATAGACAGATACCAGGTTTAGTAGAATTGTCTCAAAAACTCTCCCATTTTGTATATAGAAAGAGGGAGAGGTTTCCAGATCATGTGCAATGAGACATACAGATGTTGGTTACTTAGGAAAAAGGACTGAGCTGTTTTGTATTTTGAATCATGTTAAAGTTAAAATGCAATGCTAGCAAGGTAGGAAGTTCTTAAAGTGTTGCACTTTTTTTTTTTTTTTTAAATTTGCCCCACTTCCCTATCCATTTGCTTGGTCTGAAGAAGTTCAAGATGCTGTTCTTGTTAAGAAAAGAGGATGGAACTGTTGATCACATTTATGATAGCAGTGTGTAAGGACCAATTAAGAATGGGGTCTGCTTTGCTACTCATTGCACAATCAGAACAGGGAGTGTCTCCAGAATATTTAAATCTTCTCCAGTATTAGATGGGTGAAGGAAATGAAACAAGCAGAACAGAGTGCAGTGACAGTACATTTGAAGAAATGCAAAAAGGGAAAATATTCACTGGGAGAAGGCTGTCTCAGTAGAAAAAACAAGTATCTCAATTAAAAGGGCATTATCTCTAGAAAAAGCAAGTAAAGGAACGGATTCTATATATTCTATGAGTCATTCACTCAAACACATTGCAGACATTTATACATTCATATAAAATTATGCTACAGCAAATCAGTTTTCAGCTATGTATGTAAAAAATTCTGTAGGCTTTGTGACTGCAGTTAACAATCTTCAAAATGGACTCGAGTGATTTTTTCACAGATAAATGCCAAAATTGTTCCAATTTCTCTTAACAATTGAAAACTATGAAGCTCAATAGTATCCATTCAATATAATACTTCAGTTATTTCATGACTGATCATTTTAGCAGAAACACACAGTAAATCCAAGACAAGTGCCAAAACGTGAATCGTTCCCTAATGCATTCCCTAACCAGCATCCATTTTGGTAATTTTTAAAAACTGGTTTTACATTGTTAAAACAAAAGTTCCACAGATGTTGAAACCTTAGGATTATGAAGTTTTCTTTTTCCTGGTTTTAAAATAAAATGGATGCAATACTAAATAAATTGCTTATTTTTATACCGTATAGATGACATTACTTTAAAAATCTTTTTAATTTAGCATCAGGAATTGCTCTGGCATGTCCTAGTGGTAAGAACTTAGTTACAGAACTTAGTTCCAGTTTGACAAAGAGTAGTTCAGTATTTGGAAGTAGTGCTTTCCCCAGGAAAAAGGGGAAGAGGAAAAAGGAATGCACAGGTAAGTTTATGGTATCCCTAGAGGCTGCTTCAAATGTTGCAATAATCAGATGATGATAAGGCCTGATAACTGCTTTCAGATTGGAGTTCCCTGTTCTATTTCAGAAAGCAAAAGCTAAAAGCCTTTCCAAAAGTGAATTCAACAACTCAAATAATCATTTTTGTCCTACTGTGAGTTTTAATTTCCAAGTTCCTTTGCTAGAGAATACTATGCTGTTATCACTGAATTAGATGGCTCTTCTCTTTTGTTACATGTTTTGGTACAATTTTAAGTTTCAATAAATCCTACAAATTGTCCAGATTTAACATCTCTTAAATTCAGGCTTACAATTTACTATACTGACTTTCTAGACTATGACATTTTTCACACATTATGTCCTTGCAGTCGTTGGGCTGCCATCAGAAGATGTTAAAATTTTATTTGATTGGAGTGAAAGGAGTCATTAAGACATGGAGAAAAACATTTCGATAGGAATCCATAATAATTTCTGAAGTACATCTTGTAAAGTGGCTCTTTGGCTCTTCCATTGACTAAAAAAATAGATACTCTGAGTAGGATGGCCAATGTTCTCGTGCTGTTTTCAGCATAGGGCTACTAAAGGGTTGCAGTATTCATGATACCACAAGATGCTTACTGCATAAAACGGGCCAAACAGCAAGACCGCTCTCCTGCCTGTGAGCAACCGGCTTAGAATTTAATTTGCTAACTAGTACGAATCCAGAGTTCTGAGGCCAGTTAAGTTCCCAGCCTCCTTCCAATCCCATTTTTGGGTGACATCCAGGTACGTGCTAGCTCTCCAGCCCTCTCCTTCTGTTGGGTGGAGTTCCTTGACAGGAAATCCAGTATGCTGACGGGAAAGAAACCTTCATGCATGCCAAACAGATCCACAGGCTGGAAAACTAGACCAATACGCTAGGACATGCCAAAACAGGTACCCAGTGCTCCCATGGACACAGACACATAGACCTTTATTTTATAGACCACCTTCCTTCCTACACCAAGCTGTAAAAAGCTGCAGTAATCCTAAGGTTCCAAGTGCTGTCTTAAAACAACAGGAACTCTGTTAGGTAAAGGGGAATGTATCAGAACCATTCTCTTGGATACAAGACTAGCCTGCTCCATATTAAATTAACTCTGCTTATGGCAAATCCACAAGGGAATACTCTTAAATCTACTTTTTTGTAGATAAGGTGTTTCTTGAGTCTTTGCACTGTTTACATGTAAACTCCTAATTTAGGATTTCTGATATTCTGCAGTCTTTCGTCTGTTTAGGAAAGGTGGTGGTCATAAAACTGCTAGGGAGCCACTCAACTGCCTCCAAAAGGGAGGCAGAACAGTATCATGCAACATCCACCTGAATGCGTCTTTGTTTCATCTTCATCTGGGTAAAATTCTGTGATGTGAAAACTGAAGACCAAAGGTAGGGGGAGGACAAATAATTGCAGAACTGAATTATGCCAAACATCGCAAAGGCAGTAATATAACTTGCTCTTTCTCCTACATTTTAAAATACTGGAACAAATGTAATTTCTTTAAACATGCAGTTCATGAACCTATTTAAGAAGTCCATGAGGGAAACAATCTCAATACACTGGTGCAGAAAATCCAAGTATAATATTACAAACAATAAAAAGGAATTTATAGATTATTTCTCTAAAACTAACAAATGGTCCATACTCTTAGTGTACAGGCTAGTGTAATTTTTAAAGCTTGCAGATCTTTGTACATTCTATACTACAGGATTTATAGTTAAACTATTCTGACTTACAGATCTTAGGCCCTTAACTTCCTCATGCAAGGAGGTGTACACACGCTTGTAACTGAGACGGTACGTAATGCGTGTTCGTGTCTGTGTATGTGCACACACGCACACACATTAAACGTAAAATACCAAGTAGAGTGCAAGCGTGGTAGTTTGCATGTTCACTAGGTAATGAGCAATGCAGAGTTAAAAATATTTTTCCTATACATTTTTTAAAATTTCTAAATAAAAGTTTGTTCTTATTTGGATCCCACAAGAACTCAGTATTAAAAATGATGAAATGATGCAGCTCTCTAAAAAAGCAGTCCTCAAATTTTTGACCAGTCGTTAAATATATTACAGGAGATTTTCCTTACGACCTACTTCTTGAACAGCTAACTCCCTAAATTTGAGAACTCAGAAAAGTATAGTATGAACACTGGCACAGATCTTGTGCTTGTTAATATTAAAACCCACCCAAGGAATACATTGTCGGCACTGTAGAACAATTCTCGGAAAATAATAATTAAAATCCCCAAATAAGGGATATACTTCCACCTTTGTTACTTCCCAAAGAAAAGGTTTAATTTGGCAGGCAACCATGAGCAGAGTGCTTTCAAGACACACATTTTTACATATTACAAAGGTAAGTAGCTACAGACTTGTGTTTGTGTCTCTGCTACGCTTGTCTCTGGGATTGTATGAGTACACTTCAGTTTTCTGCTTAGTGGGTTGACTTTTTGTTTTGTGTTAACACACCTTAATGCAGTATGTACGTTTATCATAGATGTGCTTTATGCTTTTCTATAAACTGTTCTAAATGTAGTGAATAAATATGTTGGTGTCAGGAAATAAGCGTAGAAAAAAATCCGTCTTTGTTTAAACACACAGATTTACAAAACACACTCAGTAACGCACCTTGATCTGCACATGCTCAAATAGTCACACAGAAACAGTGCTCACGAGGAGAGGGGAAAAAAAAAACTTGAGAGCTGGACTCGTGGTGTCAAATTTTATTGCAGGTAGGGGGAACTGCTTTTGCAATGACCCCAAGTTGTACATATTCCAAAATGGAAACAGACCTAAGCTCCTGCTGTAAGTGATCCTCAAGATCATTTGGAAGCAACTACTTTAAAATAATAGCTACTAATTTTGTGGTGCCTCATGGAGAAATTTTTACCTTTGTTCCCTGTAAGGTGATTCAGGTTTTGTTTACAGGTAAAATTTTATCATCTGTTTTAAAATACAAAATACATAAACTACATATTTGAGCAAATGTATGATTACTGATTTTTTATGTTAGTTTGGCTAAATGGATGAGACTTAAGGTTTAATCAAATTCTTGGAGAAGAAACATCTGAAGACTTCAAAAAAATTTCTTTGGTAGCAATGGAAATAGCCTGACAGACAGCAAGAGTTCAACTTTTCTTCTGCACTTTTCAGCACTGCGTACAGCACACTGCTGTGTTCTGCTACCCACTGAGCAAATCAAACCATTCCCTGCTAAAGGAATGAATGTTAGCTGGTCAGCTGCACCAACAGAATTTGTTAGCAGCATTCAGCACATCCTTCAAAACTAAAAAAAAAGTGACAGGCAATGTAAATATTGCTTTCAAACCAGAAGTAAAAACATTCCCCTAAGCAAGCAAACCAAATGGAAATCCCAAATAAACTCATGTGTTCATCTAGGACTTGTTGCTTCCCAAATAAAAGTTTCAATTTGGCAGCAAAACCACAAGTTTATCACTGCCCCTGGCACTTTCATAGTGTGGAAGTAGAGAGGTCCTTCACTGCAGCAAGAAGGGCAAGAGCTGAATTACGCAGCTCTTCCTCTCTACTGCTGGACTCAAAACAAGAGGAAGCCAAACTGGTGAAGGGAGATAAAACCCACTGGTATTTGGAAGAGTGAACGAGTAATGACAGGAGATGCTTTGCATATGAGAAGTACAGCTTTGGAACAGATATCTTAGCAGCTTTCTCCACTTTTCTATTTTTGGACCAGTCGGAAAAATGTGCATCTATGGTATAAAATTCAGGACTCTTGACATCTCTCACTAGTGATGCAGAGGTTGAGCAGCCCTGCAGTTGTTTGACAAAGAATGTGAAGCTAGGAGATAGACAGCGTGAAAAGCTACTTACCTATACTTACTTAAAGGCTTTTTGTTCCTGGACCCATCTCAATACCTGCTTCATCATCTCAGCAACATTCCAGCTGGCAACTTCCTCACTACCTCTAAATGAATGCTTTGGAGCCATAAGAAAGGAAGACAGCCTGACTCTTCTGTCTGCTATTCTCTCAGAAGTTAAAGGCTTTCACTGGAAAACTCTGAAGCCAATAGAGAAGCGTACCTAGATTTTAATATTTAAGATGCCTTAAGTAACAGGACTTTTCAGCCTTGCTAGAAAAACATGCTTAAGATCCATGACTGACAATTAAATATCAGACAAACTTAACAATAAAATACTATTTCTTAGAAGTGACAGAAAAGAAATGTGCCGTTTTGGATTATGCAAAAGACCAGCAGCTCTCCATTGCCTTTGTGCCTTTAATACTTGCAGCTCTGATTCAAGATAAGGTCTGTAACTAAACCAAATGTTGTGGCCGTTTGTGAGGTCAGAACTAAACATTTTCCTCACAGTTCATAATGTTCCAGGTGATTTCCTGTTTTATTTTTTTCCCCAAGGTATCCTGGATTCATCACAGGAAACAGACACAACAACAAGGGCTTAATGCTTTAAAAATCACACATGTTGAGTCAGGAATTTCCCCACAAGTGAGATTAACAAAGAACATAATACTAAAAGAAGTTTTTTTTTTATTTTTTTTGGTAGACTGTGTGCAAACTTCTAAAGAACTTCTGCTGTAAAGTCTTCTGCTGTAAGCTGTACATATGCTTGCAATATACCCATGACTTGGTTAAAAGAACGGAAACATACTAGTTTTACTTAAAAAAAAAACAACAAACAAACAAACACCAAAACAATGTTGGAACAAGAGTCACAAAGCAAGAGTCATATGCAGTTATCTGCTGGAAAAAGCTAGCAGGATTTTGCTGTGAAGCATTCTCATTGAAGAGCAGCTCTCTGAGCACTTTCTTGCACGCAGAGGTATAGATGTAATGCTATTAAAAGGTACCTGAATGAACCACAGGGACATGTAATGTTCTTAATAATGAAATGCTGCGCTCTTTAACAGCAAAAACTTCTTACTAGCCTATCTCATCCTTTGTATTTTAGAAACTACTTCATCACTGCAAGATTAAGTTCATGGTAGATTACACTTCCTCACAACTGAGTTAAATCTAGATTTCTATGTCTCAGTACTATCAAAGAAAACCATCAATGTTGTTTTCACTCAGTATTTTCTACACACACAGTGAGTAATGCTAGATGAGAGAAGGCACTTTTACAAACCCAAGTTGAAGAACAACAAAAATATCTTTTTTTATTTACAGGGGTTTTCATTCTCTTACAGAAAGTAAAGGATCATTCTTTACAGAAAGAACACAAACACTCCACTCACTGATGTACCCATAAATCCTTAATTTCACTGTAAAGATCTTTGTTGGAAAATTCCTTTTCTGAAACTGTTACCTTTGACAGTGTCAACAGAGGAGCTGCCATTCTGAGGTCTGGAGTACAGGGAAAGCAAAACAAAAAACCAGTCATGTGTATGATACCTTTCCCCACTTGAGAATGAAGGATAAAGAACCCCCTAAAATTCGACATGACTTTCTCCAAGGGACATTTCAAATACTTTCATGAAATTAACAAGCGGAATACATGGACTCTCTAAATCTTTTTACATCAATATATCTTTTAAAATATAGGATTTATTATCAACTGTTTTTAAGGTACTTGTATCACACAGAATTCAGACACTCAAATACCAGCATTATGTTCAACCGCAGCACAGGTGATATTTTCCACATAAAAGAACATATACAATTTTGATCGAAAACTATGGGGATAAAATAAAGAACCTTCACCTTTCAAAGATCTGTAAACAGAGAGACCAAAAGGGGCTCCTGAAGGCCTGTCTGCCCTCAGATTTTGTAAACTTTCGAGCTTTATGTGCCAGAAGCAAAGAATTTTATTAAGCAGCACACTGCAGGTAAAGATAAATATTCTTGTCTTCCCAAACTTCTTATTAATATAATGTATTGGATGATAAAACAAAGCCTTTGCAGAAAGACTTCTGTAAAAGAAGCAATATCCCTATAAGCAAAAACTACCTTTAAAGAGAAAAAGATTTACTTTCTGTGAAACAAGCAAAGAATGCCTTCCTTTTTTTCACTCGTGTACCCTACCGGCTGTATCCCGACTGTGACTACCAAAATCCTTCAGTGAAAGTTTTATATTACCACAATTTCTTCAAGTGTTCATAATTGAGAATGTTCTTTATGTGTACAGAAACCATTTAAAAAGTTAAACAAAATTACACCATGGAAAGAGTATGGAGTCATCATGAGTAAGTTACACCAAGGAAGAATAGAAGCCATTATGAATGTATTTACACAATTGTTAAAGTACACAAATACAGTGATAGTACAAATGAAGTACTCTGAGCTACCGGTTTCCAATACACAGGTTTATACAGACAGTCTAACTATATTTTCACATGATGGAATTTAACTATTATGAAGGACAAAAATTGCCCACAACTGAGTACAAGTCTAGAAATCTGCAGTTAACATTTAAGTATAGTATAGCAATCTAATGTTCCAGATACAGAAGGAATAGAGAAACTGCCTTTCAAAGTCTCTCTAACAGTACATATTAACCACAGATATTTACAAGGAAAGCACAGTGAAGTGTGGAACTGTTCAAATGATAGTGCACATACCTAAAATACTGAAGATTGCAGTAACTCAGGAAAGAAATCTGTTATGCAAACTTATTTATGGATCATACTCTTAAGCTTTTCCACTATATTCTCCCAAACACATTTTCCCGTCAGACCTGGAATACACATACTTGTGGAGTTTATGTTCTGAAAATTTCTACAGAATACTTAATAATACTTAATATGTGATTTTTGAGGGAGCGAAGAACTTGCAAACTTTTGAACAATAAATACTATTCTTAATAAAACTTTGAAGACATATAAGCCATTAAATAATTTGTTTTCAAGCAGAGAAGAGTTTCTTGAAATAGTTAACTTTTCAAACAAAAGCTGCATATGTACTTTCATTTCCAGCATAGGACTTCCTATAACTTCAGTGATATTAGTAGAAACAGTACTCTGATACTGTTCCAATTACTATTAGCACAAAATATCTGATTTTTAGGACTTTTTAGAGAAATAAACAATATAAAGATTATCCTATATTCCTGAAGGACATTTGCCAAAATACCTGCAAGTTTTTTGGACAACCTAAACAAGCTGTGTCATTCATTCCTAGTTAATGGCTAATGATTCTGGAAATACACAGATTGATTATGATTAAGAATCAAATAAGGTATATACCAGAGTTTTGAAAATTCTCAGGATTTCACAGCAAGAATACTTTCTTTAGAATCCTTTTTTCAGTCTCAGCATTAAACAGAAGGCCAGAATCTTTTTTTTTTTTTTTTGAGCATGTAGTTGTTAAACATATCAATTCATTGGAGACTCTGGCAACCTTCACTTTCCACTCTCCAAGCTAACCAGCCTCAGAGTGCAAGAAACACGACCTTACCCAGAAAAAGAAATGTTTGAAACAATCCATTTTCTCAAATAAAGCGGAGAGATATGATAAGCCTTCAAACTCTAAGTCCCTCAAATCCCAGTCTTTCACTTTGTTCTTCACAACCTTTACAAACAAGAAAACCATTAACATCTCTAAGACTTTCCTGCAGGATCTTTAATCCTCTTCTGTTATGTAGAAGAATGAGTATTAAAAATTCCTTTGTGTTACAAGGAAAGTTAAATGCAAACGTGAATGAAGGCAGCAAGCAACAAAATATAATTCTAAGTTTTAAAATTTTCATGAGAAAACCTTCTCATTCAGAATGGGACCATACAAGAAAGTAAACAGTTTAAATGACGTCAGATGCTTTTGATTCATTTGCATGTTCCCCGACAGACTATATCTTAAAGAAGAAATTTCAAGTCATTTTCTTTAGGATTGTTTATATTCTACAGTTTTAAATCAGACAAAAGGAAGATAGAGTTCTTTACAGAGAATTAAGCCAATAACTTTAGCAAAATGATACAAAAATTTTCTGAAACCAAGTAAAAGATTTACAGTTACAGTAGAATACTAAAAAGGGGTAAAGTCTGCTGCCTGTGGAGGGAGAATTAAAATGGCCATCCAACAACAGGCAGTCATCTCTGTAAACCATCTTTCTTTTCCAGCCCTGTTACTACAGAGTTCTCTTAAGGTCACTGGGTTTCTGGCAAAAGCGTCCTGTAATGGCAGCTGCTGGAGTATGTTCACGTTCCTCCAAGTGCCTTTTAAGTCACATGGAGAACTCCTGTTGTAATGTTTCCACTCTAATTTAGGGTATTTTTGCTAGTAAAGCCATTGGCAACATAGGAGATCAGCCATGCATTATCTGCCCTCCACGGGAAAACAATTTTCATCGGTGCACAGCAGACTGGAGAACACTGGTAGTTACCCGAGCAGGAATCTACCAAAGCCAAAAACAAGATAAGATCAGCACAAGTCCTCCCGGTTAACATACAAACGTCTCTCAACATGCTGTCATATGATTTGTTGCCAAAAAGTATGTGAATCTGTAATCCAAAGGACTACTTAATGCTTCACACCCACCTGTAGCTACATGAAGTTCCCTGTATTTTCCTCCTTTATTGGAAGTTAACGAGGAAAATTCACCTTTCCAGCCAGAAGGGATGTTTTGAAGTAAACAAAGCATAAACACACACACAGGAAAGAACAAACCAGATGAAAACACAACCAATGCGGAAAAATAGAATCAATGAATACCAATGCTGGGAAAAAAAAAAAAAAAAAATCCAAGATGAGGGTGAAAATAATTATCCTAAATGGTGTTTTTAGTTTTGAATGGAATGTTGTGTTAAAAGGCATGCCAGAAGTTTCCCTAGCTCGACCTATTTCACTTTTACTGTGAAAGCGAAAAACAATCACGCATCATCGCAATTTAAGAAGTGAGAAATGTCGAAGTAGCTAAGTCAATATTCATTTCAAATTTCATTTCAACTTGTAAATAGCTACGAATAGTAGAGCATATAGCAAAGCCTAAACAATGCAGAGACAACCCTGAGCAGCTGGAACCTGTAATTCTCACATACATGAACTTTTCAAAATATACACATATATATATATATTTTTAAATTAAGGCCTGGTTATCGGGCTCTAAAATGTTAATCTATCATTTAAAGTTGGATCTTTTTAAGGTTACAAACTGTTTTAAGCAGCAGCTTGTGCCAAGCAGCCAAGCACGCAAGGCAGGAGGAAAACAAAGAGAAAAAGAGCAGGATTCTTCCCCAATGAGAGATACAGGATTAGTGCAAGCTTAGAATTTAGAGAGGAAGTGAGGCAGCAGAAAGTGAAATTTTAAAAGGAACAGAAAAATCTCATGATCTTCTTTTTTTAAAAAATAAAAAGCAAAGCAAAGAAGAAGCTCGTCCTTCAGCACATCAAGGTTTGAATTCCAACTGAAACTTACTGCTTCCCTGATGAAACCCACTATTGATAAAAGCAGAATGGACTAAAAAGTTGAAAACTGCATACAAAAAGGCAGAAACTTTTACTGCAATGATCAATGGAAAGCAGTTCTAAATATCTAAACCTAAGTCTGTTTGGTTTCAAGATGCTCAATGTTCAAATTAATTTCCTTAGTATAACTGATCTCAATATTTTTAACATGACAGCTCATAAGGAACGGAGAAGAATACAGATAATAATACTGTAATAGAACATTCCATTCATGACAAGACAAAGCCTCATCTGAGTAATGTTGTCAGTTAATTCCTTGTAAAATATTTTGGTTTTATGATTCTGAAGCTTGATCTGGTTCTGAATGGATGATACTCAGTTCTATGAACATCTCTGGAAAGAGACATAATTCTAGAACAGCTATGATTTAGAGTTAGTTATTTTGTCTTTCATGCCCGAATGACTTCAGTGACTTTTTAAGTCACTATTTTTGTTAGTTCTGCTGAGTCCAACTGGAACAGCAGCAACAACTCAACTTTTGGAAAGACATTTACATTTAGAAGAAAATAATGCTTCATCAAGCATCTGATCGGAAGGCACAGAAACAGCGCACAGCTATGAAATAATGCGAGGAGGAGAAGCAAAGATTGATGTTGCCGAAGATTTTTCTCCCATCCCATTCAAAGTTTTGGTGTCTAGTGAGACGCACTCACCCAGCGCTGCCTTCCAACGAAAGGAGACGAACATCTACTTGCCATGGTGTTCGAAAGGAATGCTATTCTGAGGTGGGGGAAAAGACAGCAATTTGTAACAGTTCTACTGTCCAAATATGACTATAAAAAGATGACTATAAAAATCTATTTCAAGATTGTAGTTGCAACTATGTACCTTTTGAAGAGCTTGCATTTCAGATGTCTATCAGATATTTCTACCATATTAAGAAATACATAAAAGGAACACATAATTACTCCTCAAAGAAAACTGAGAAATTCCAGGGTCAGAAGAGCAATGTAGAGTATGATGCCTCTTAAGATGAACGTGTAGAGAAAGGTT
Organism: Crypturellus undulatus; assembly: GCA_013389825.1. Taxonomy (NCBI): domain Eukaryota; kingdom Metazoa; phylum Chordata; class Aves; order Tinamiformes; family Tinamidae; genus Crypturellus; species Crypturellus undulatus. Next base: position 23,677 of record VWPW01006552.1, on the reverse strand, counting down.
TGCTCGTGAGGAGTTTAAAAATGCAGAGATACTGAAAACACGTTGCTTTTTTCCCAATGAAGTGTCACAACACTCAAGTTGTTTACTGACAGTTTTGGCTATCGATTCAGAAAACTCAAAGATATTTATCTGATTTTTTTTTCTTCCAATGAGAGAGAGATTAATCTATAACTAGTAGGAACTACATGCAGCCTTGACTGTAAGGTGCTGAACATGCCACATTCAGTAAAAAGAAAAAAAAAAAGTTATCTTACTGCAGACAATGAGTGGTCCCAATGAGGCAGTTTTTTGCAGGACTGAACCTTATGTGAAAGGAAATGAAGGCTACTCACCTGTAACTAGATTCTGGGATGATCAATGCACATTTATACATTTGGGATGCAGTCTGGACTGACAGAACTGATTCAAAACAGTTCTTGTTGGAATACTCATGCCCTTTTTTACTACCTTTCTTAACATTTAAAAACTGGAACTACATAATGGAGACACAGTGAACAATTAATTCACAGAGCTTACTTAGGTGCAGAAAGATCTTCTAACAATGGGCCTGAACATCTGTCCATCATAGATCACAGAACTCTCTGGCACCGAAACCAGTAACTTGCGCTTGCTTTGAACTCACATATGTGACCTAGAAAGGAACTCTGTTTTGGTGTAAAGACAATGAAGACAGATGATCCAGTGCTGCTTTTCTGAAAGGTGTTTCAGTGTCCTATGGCCTTTGTTTACCTTCTGCTTCAATTTTCTTTGAATGTGATTTTTTTTAAGTATTGGTTCCTTATGTATGTTTTCCATATTAATTTAAATTCCTGATGCAATCTTTGTCTCTATAATCCTACACTAACTCTAGATGGTGTTTTATCTTTCAGGAAAAAATAAAAATACTAAGCCAAACCTCCTATGTTGTACAGCATATTTTCTCAAGCACAAATTTTATGGCTCTTCTCTGTCCTACTCTCACTTTTCCAACAGCTTAAAATACTGAGACCTGAATTAGACACAGTATTCTAGCATCAGTGTCACTAATGCCATGAAATAACCTTCTTACTTCTGTTTAGTACTATCTTCTGAATGCATTCAAGGATAACCTTAATCTCTTTCATTACGGCATCGCACCAACCTCTTCATCATTACCACTAAAGGTTCCTCGGTCAGCATTCACCATGGATATAGCATCCACATCAACAGGCTGCATTCTTTGATCCTAATTGAGCTTTGGGGTACTGTTAACACACATTTTATTCGAATGGACTCACCTCTCTAACAAATTGCAACTTCTCTGTATGACTGCCCAACTCTCAGCAATATTTATCATTCAAACATGTCACGCCTCAAAGATTTTCAGCTGTTATATTCACCTTCATATAACTGAGAAAAATAGCAAATAGGATCCATCACAGAACTGGTATTTTGTCACTAGAATCACTGTTTCATGAAACCATTAGGAGATCTGCTACTTGTTATTCCAATACAGGCTTATTATTTAATGTGGCAAAATGCTAATCGGCCTAATGAGGATAATTTAGGTACTATGTGGACAGTGTCTTGTTGATGGGGAATATTACTCACCTATTCAGCTACCTTTACTAATCATTATTTTTTTCCCCTGCCTAATGTTAAATTTCTTTGAAAGAAATAATCATTTCCACAATGTACTTTGATTTACATTATCCCCATCCTTCTGGTTTTCAGTAACAAAAATCTGAACTCCAATTAAAACAAGTGAAAAAATAAAGAGGCAGTAGGGAAGAGAGAAAGTTAATGTGCAGAAGTCATCTTTAAGAAGTCTACTTTCAGCTAAGCAGCTTTCATTATTTATTTATGCTCTGCACATTTCCATTGTCCAAATTTTGGTAAACAGTAGCTCTTCCTTTGGATGTCGGGAGAGGGAGACTATAGGAGCAGTGTTGTCTTACCAAACGTAGGCATCCGATACAATACCAAATATAATTAAATCAAGCTATAAATAACAAATCTAGTTCTTAACCCAAGACATCCTTAGATCTATGCAGCAGACCGTAAATGCTACTTTCTAACAGTAACATGGTCTAAGCACTTCTTGAAAAAGGAACAGTGGTAGTTCTTGCTTAAGTGGTAGTATTTACTTAATACTGGTAAAGGAAACTAGGATGAGTGGGATGAATATGGATGAACAAGTGCTGTTCTTTACTGTTTTCCTAATAAGTGGTATAGACATTCTTCTACATTATCTGGAGCTATCCAAAATGAATTCTCCTTAATTACCTTGGCATACAAGTTGGGTACTTTCAGTTTTCCTAACTAAGAATAAGGGCCAAAGATACAGGGAAATCCACAGCCTTAATTTGTATATTTGTAACCTGGTATATGCCTGAGTATAAATTTTGACTATGAAAGAACTACTTTAGCTTTATGAAGATAATAACAGAGCAAGCTATTGAAACTTGCAACCCTAGTTATGCTACAGAGTAAGTGAAAACTGTGAAATACAAGTAAGCCCAAAGGCAAGTTTTGTAACAAAAGAACTCTCTTGCCTTCCAAATCTGAGTTTCACAGGTAAACATTCAAAATTTATTATGACTGCACACTGTTTTTCAACCAACCTATGGATGAAGACCAAGAGCTATTCACTAGCTTGGTAAGAATGAAAGAAAACAACAGAAGATGAATGACTGATTCTAACAATCCAGATAATATTTTGATGAATCTGCTATTGTAATTGTGAAGAAGTTGACTAATTGGAGCAGTACTGAAGGGTGCACAGGGAAATATGCCATTAGTCAGGCTGGAGTTTTGGCACATATCCAGAATGTGGATATTCACAGACTACTCAAAAAAGACATTTCTACACAAATCCATAATATTCTCATTTTTAAAATTAAATAGATCTAAAAATCTACCTGAATTACTCATATTTTATAACATCTATAAAAATGTCATGCGCACACTGAGCTAAATGTCATCTCCATAGCAAAAAAATACAAAGCGCACTCAATGTAACTGATTTTCCTAGCATAACCAAATACCTTTGTACTTATTTCTGTTATTCCCATAACTACTTGCTTCCATCTTTGGTAAGAGATAAACTATCTGAAATTTGCTTAGAATGCCTTTGAGTGTGCCTCACTTGATAACAATATATAACAAGAAGTGTGCACACTTCACCAAAGAAACATTTTTGTACTTGAGTATCTTGAAAAGAACTCTGAAAAAACAGAATCTATGAGGCTGGAAGGAACCTCTAACTCCTTTGATCAAAGCAGGGTCAACGAGAGTAGGTTGATCAGGACATACAGGTTTTCAGCACCTCCAAAGATGGAGACTCCACAGCCTAACTGTGCAACCTGTTCCACTGCCTGACCACCCTGACAGTAAAACAAAACAAAACTTTTAAATGGATTTTTTTTGTATTTCAATTTGTGTCTCTTGCATTGCTTCTTGTTCGTTCACTGCACAACACACCACTTGGCTCTTGGAATTTGGCTCCATCTTCTCTGCACCGTCCCATCACATATTTTACACACCGGTAACCTCCTCCTGAACTTTCCTTTGTCTAGACTTACACAATCCCAGCTCTCCCAGCCTTTCCGCATGTCAGATGATTCAATCCCGTAACGATTTTAACGGCCTTTTACTGGACTCACTCTGTATGTCCAGATCTCCCTTGTAATAGGGAGCCTGGAACTGGCCCGGTGCTTCACAGAAACTTCAAAACAATATTTCACCACACCCTACAATATGGATAATTAAAAAAACATACCTATGCCCAGTTATGGCCTCTTCATTTTCATCATCTCATGAATAAATTATCTTCAACCTGAGATTTGTGTGTGTGTGTGTCAAAGAACATTTCAAACTGGCAAAAACTGCCAGCAGTGCCAAGAGAGAGGGCCTCACCTGTCTCCTGCACTTGTCCACTCACATTTCTTCCTTCACTGTTCATCCTTCGTGTCAGTATAAATGTTTGTGCAGCTACAGAGTGAAACAGAATGAATCCACCTGAAAGCTACTTCCAAAAATCCTACTCTGCTTTTGTTACACCAGAATTAGTTAACCAATCCAGTTTAGCACATGCCTGTATGAATGGTGGAACAATGACACTGATGAGAGAGCGGGTCAGCTTTTCCAGCAACTGAGTCATCTTAAAAGGTATGTGAACTACAGCCTTATGTTTTTCAGCTGGTGGAGTTAAATTGTTGGAAAACAAAAAGTAGACCGTTCTCCCTCGGAGCAGACATCTCAAGGTTCAAGATCTCAACTGTCAGGTAAAAACAAGACCATTCACTGGTTTCTAAATGGATATATGGCATCGTTTCCTACACTTGGACACATTTGATGTGGATATCCCTAAAAGCACTGAAATGGAGTTACAGATGTTTTAAAAGTTTTATTTCTTTCTACGTATACAAGCTACGTAAGGAAGAAAAATCACAGTTACAGTTCTAGTTTTCTAACTTAATTTTAGAAGCAAATTAAAACATATTAGCTGTTTATTCACCATGCAAAGTGGATGTCAAATGATGATGTAGATGATTTGTAGGTTCTGGAGCTAAATCCCTCCCAAGTTTTGCTTCACCTCACAGAGAAGTAGTATGCTGAAAGCTGAAGTGAGGCAAAATTTGCCTTCTTCAGAGGATGCTCCTTGTCAGTCATCTTACACATGGACACTCTTCTACTGATTCCAATTTCTCATTATACAAAACATTTTGTTATGCTATTTCTTTTCCTCTTTTACAGATGAGAGAAGCGCATTTCCTTCGTAAAAGCATTCTGAGTTTGATTTAAAAAAAAATTCATTTATCAGTGCTTTATATTTTTGTCAAATAAGTCCCTTCTGGCAGGCTTTCTTATTACTCTTAGTAAGAATGAATTCCAGATTGGCATTTTTTTCCGATTCAATTGTCTCTTAACTGTCTTATTTGTAATTCAGGCCAGATTATAACATCCATTTCCAAACAAAACAAAGCAAACAAACAAAATTTTTTGACTGGCCTCAATCTTCGTAATAGACACTCATCTGACCTCCATCTAAGAGAATTCTCTCTCTAGCACATCCCAACAAAACCCAAATAATTAATTCGGCCAAAGAAATTAAGAAGCAAAGGAAGCGATTTTTTTTAAATCAACACATGTTTATCCACAAGGAATAACATAAGTCCACAGTAAAAATCAAGTGTTTAAATGTCTATCACAACGCTGAGGAAATAATGTCAAAACCTGTAGGCAACCACACTAGTCCTCACAAAATATGCCTCTTCCCACTAGTCTATCTATATAACAACAGATTCCCTAATCCGTAGGTAGGGCTGAAGTAGTCGGGTGACTTGCTCACCAGGACAAGCCTGTGTGAATGTTCTGACAAAGGACTGCATCAGATACAGCACAGAGACTTAAGATATGTATTTCAATATTGCTGGTCGGTTCTAAAAAGAAGCTGTTCTAAAGTCTTTTTGCTAAGTCACTGTGGTGAGTAAGGATAATTCCAGTGCAGGCTACAGCTGTGAATCACTGTATCATGTAACTTCCTGCCACCCTATTCAATAGTATTCTGTGACCTTTCAATCATCCATGAATGAGGTTTATCTGCTCTGATTTACCATACTGTACTATACTACCGTATCTCTTCACTACTCTGCCCTCCTACTCTTTACAAATTCTCTCTTTTCTGTTATCAGTATTATCCATGTCATTGATTTGAAAGCATGGCTCACAACTGACTGCATGTTTGCTTTCTCACCGATAAGAGAAATTCAATGACCAAAGAAACTAAATGCTGTAACTGTAGACAAAAAAAAAATCTGTATCCCTAGGATTTTGCATTGTCTCATACTCCAAAAATTTCTTTTACTCGGAGCATTTTAGGTTTATCACTGTCAAGGTACAGGAATTTTCACAGTATCCTATAGCTGTCACAAACATTCAGACAAAACGTCCAGTATTTATATGAGTCAACTTTGTCTGAAAAATCAATGTGAAAACTGATCGAATAGCCGATATGCTCTTTTAGCAAAGAATTTTGATCAAATCACTCATTTTTGCATTACACAAAAATCTTTTTTACCTGTGAGGTTGACATGCGAGAGGTATCTTGTCGGCCTGTTAAGTCAGATGATGAGATATTGACTGGAGCACCACGATGCAATCGCATACTCACTTTCCTTTCTCGTTCTATACCCGACACTGGCCGAGGAGAAGTGTTGGCTATAAAAAAAACTCTTTTAGTATTCTGATAATGAGAAATGTAAATAAACCATGATCGTTTAAAAAAAAAAAAAAAAAATGTATCTTGTTGTTTGACTATATGGCTTCCACAGAGGCAAATTAGAGAAATTAAGGGTATTGTCCTATGTCCACGGAAATCTTTAAGCAGCAACTGGCAGGTTTTGGGTGTGTACTGTTACCTTCAATCTGTTAAAAACTAATCAACCAAAAAAACCCCTAAAGACAAATACAAATTGGGTTTCCTAATTCCTCTTTTCCAAATATCAGAAACAAACTGCAAATTAGAGTATTCTGCAAGGTGCATCTGTCCTACTTACCAGCATGTGAAGTTGGAGTAAGAGGAGTAGGAGGAGCTACATCCTGTGTTCCCCTCAGCCTGCCAGAAGCAGTGGAGGGTAAGCCGCGGACAGCTGGATTTCGTGAATGTCTTAATCTTTCCTCTCGTTCTCTTCTTTCACGTTCAGCATCTTCAGCAGCTCTGCTTGCACCCTGTAGATTCAGACTAGTGAAAAACTTGTACAGAACTTAGAAATAAGTATTCCAATGAATACTGAAAATTAAAAAAAAAAATGTTAAGTGCAACTTGCCAGGGCACTATTTTTTGGGTAAAAAAATCATAAAAACTGTCATAAATTCTTTTCATACAACTATCAGAAAAGTCTTCACGCTTACTGTTTTGGCAGCTGGGCCCCTAATAACAGTTTCAAGTTACTGGAGCTGAAGATGGAGGGAAAAAAAAAAAAAAAAAAAAAGTAATTCAGCAACCTAACCTGGGGACTACCCTGACAGAAATAACTCAAAAGCCTTATACATTTAAAATTCCACAACTGCAGTTCGGTTGCCATTCAATCTCTTCTTGTTGCTCCTACAACTCCTGCATTTTGCAATTTCCTGATCTTTTTTCTAGACAATAAAGCTTCCAGGGGAAGAGACAAAACTTATTAGTAAAGAACCCACAGTGTAACAGAAAATATAACTACTAAAAAAAAAACTTCTAGTAATCTATATCAGCTACTCACAAATTTGAGCATGTTCCAGTCAAACACATAGTCATAGGAGAATCCTTGTCGGTGGAAAAGGTTTCTGAATAACTGCCTTAGATAGGAATAGTCTGGCTTGTCGTCAAACCGCAAAGAACGGCAGAAATTCAAGTATGTAGCAAATTCAGCTGTAAAAAGAAAAAGCTTAGTATTTACTTATTTTTTTTTCCTCGCTCCCCTCTGGCTTCACATTTACTTTTTATAACTGAGCCATAAGTACGCCCAGAAAAAAGAAATATATGTCTATTGCAAAGTAGCAAAGATCCCACTTGTCAGCAGCACAAGAGACTGACCATTGGGGTTTGAGGAGACAAGTTTAAAACTATAGTTGCAACAACAGAAAGCGGGTTTTACTTTGCCTTTTCTGCTCTGAATATTTAAACTGAACTTGAGGATGTGGAATAGTATCTTTTGCTATAAAGACACATGAAAATTAATTTCTGCTACTTAACATCTCACAAAGATGAGGTACAGGAAAGGAGAGGAGGAACAGAACACAGACACTTAGCAACCTCCCAAGTCATGTTGCAAAATAATATTTTCAATATGCTGAACCCCTGTTTTTACATGGCACAGAAAATATTAGCTACAGAATATGACTGTGAATGGAATGTACCAGAGATAACACTGGTTTTTGAATTCAAATACCTCTAGTTAAAAGACTATGTTGATATTTTTATGATAAGTAAGAAATTCTAACAAATAGCCCAGGAAAAAAAAAAAGATTACTTTTCCCTAACCCCAAGGGACAAAAACAGGTCATGAGTGTAAAGAAATGTAACTGAATTAACATTTGAAACAGAGCCAAGAAAACAAGTTTTCATACAACTATAACAACAACTACGGTCCTCATAATCATCAGCAGTGGTCAAGAGTGTGAAAAGAACAGAGATAGAACTTTTCCTGCGAGAAAACAATTTCTCTAATAGAAGTTAATATTAACAAGTTTAAAAGCAGATTAAGTATGATTTTGCACGTCTCAAAAACGTTTTTAATTATTAACATGGGGACAATACGCAACAGAGGAAAAGACTAGCCTTGAGGGATTTCACTCAAGGGAGGGATATAGGAGGGCTTCTTACACTCATCACGGATGGTGGACACTGATCAAGCAAATTAGATGAACCAAGCACAACAGTTACTAAATTAAACAACTACAAAAGATAACAGGTGAGTTGGGCTATGCAATCCTAATCATCCATGACCATTACCCACCCATATGAAGAAAGAAGTAGTTTTTCAAAAGGCTGTTCAGTTGTTGCAATTAGCCAGGCAGCATAAACGCACATTTGCACAGCATTGTGTAGGTCAGATATACTGACCTAAACCATCAATCTCAAAGGTATAGCAATGACTGTACATTAAATACTTACACAGGGGAGAATTAGAAATGATCTAGGGACACAGGGTCTTGAAGCACAGTACCTCTATTACGGACATTCCCACACACTAACACAAGTCAGAAAGACTAGTAAATTACATGTTTCAAAAGCAACAATCTGATACATGAGCTAGAATTCAGTGTAAACAAAAAAGCAATACCAGTAAAGAACAAACATCTAAAGCCAGTGCCACAAAAGAGTAACTTACAAGGATATCCTTTACACAAAACCTCAATGGGTGTAGACATTTTCTTTTCACTGATACGTTCATATTTCTGCCTCTTTGTTGCTGCCTTCAGTCCCTGCCAGGGGAGGGAGCCCAGGTTAAAATACATCAGTACATAGCCCAAGGACTCCAAGTCATCTCTGCGAGATTGCTCTACAACAGCATAAAAAAGTGGACTCATTAGGTTTGATTTTCTACTGGAAAAAAACAAAACTGTGTAACAATGTCACAAGATTTCTTAAAAACATGACAGAATGTGGAAGATTAGTATGTCCATGATAAACCTATCCAATGCTACAAATCCTATGATGTTAAAAATCTGCTAATTCTGTGAAATTACATAAACTGACTCCCTCCTCACCAACATAAGCCTAAGCATAATGCACTGTTAACACCAGGAATAGGGACCATCTTCCAAGCACCTATAAAGCAACTTTTGATTGCTAAAATTATCAACACCTAAAGTAAATAAATGCTAAATTTTCTAATTTATTGCATTCTCCAACTCACCAATACCAAGATGAGTATTGATGGATGCATAACGGGCAGTTCCTGTTAAGTTTTTATTTTCACGATATGGGATATGTTGATGAGTTCGAGCATCTCGGTATTTCTTTGCTAATCCAAAGTCTATTATGTAGACAAGATTGCCCTTTTTTCCAAGGCCCATTAGAAAGTTATCCGGCTTCACGTCTCGGTGGATGAAGTTTTTGGAGTGAATATATTCAATTCGGCTAATCTAGATACAGAGGATGAAAACATTTGAGAGATTACACATATACTTTGTTTTTCTTAAAAAGCATTAAAAATACGGTCTTAATAAAATGGGTAGATATATATAATTTTTTGTAAAACATAGGGGCATTAACAAAATATAGTTTAAAAGACAATAGATAAACCTACACCTACATCTACTCTAGTTTTCCCCTGTCTATTCCACTTCTTTTTATAAAAAATCTTCTGGGAGGAAATGCATTTGAGAAGTATAATAGCTCCTTTGCAAATAGCTCAGGTCCAGGTTTTAAAATCAAATTAAGACTTTATAATTACATTTGGTGAGAGACTGTATGCTTACAGAAATAAAACTGATTGAATCTTTCCTCTAATATGGTACACCCTAGTCACCTCTAAATTACTAAAGAGAGAATATAATGACCTCTTCTATGAAATGCTCAACATACTTTACTAACGAGAACATCAAAGCAGTTTCCTACCATTTGGTCAGCAAGTAAGAGAACTGTCTTGAGGCTAAATTTCCTTGAGCAAAAATTGAACAGATCTTCAAGACTTGGTCCCAACAACTCCATCACCATTACGTTATAATCCCCTTCAGCTCCACACCACTTAATTGTGGGAATACCCACTGGAATAAAACAAAACAAAAATACACAAAAAAAGAAAACATTCAAGACTATTTTTGATTTATACAGGTCTCACACACAGATCCTCAAGATTCAAAATTCTAAGAGGGACATTAGTGTGAATGTTTGTATTTTCACTGAAGCTTAATATTTCATGTTCCTTCAGCCTTTCTAAAATTAAAAGTCTGATAATTTCATTAAAAGACTAATACAAAAAATATAGCAAGAGAGATCTAAAATATACTTTTTCCTCTTTCACAGAAACCTTGTGGTGTATGCTTGGTTTGTAATGATCCAACTAAACATTTGAAAGCTCTTAGCGATTTTGCTAGGCTTTAACTTTGAAGTTTTTATAAAGAATTACAATCATGTAATACCCAAGATATCAATAAGGAGCAAACCGAAAGTCTAAAAATACAGACAGTGGCCAAATCACTAAATATTACTAAAGAAGAGTTTAGAAATTAACTACTTTCTTTCGAAGCCTACAAGATCACTTTAAAAGACCTCTCATTTCTCTCTGACTTTCCCCCCTTGCTTCGTTACTGACTTTCCTCTAGTTATGATGTATTTGCCGCTTAGTCAATCTCTACTGAAGGAGAATCACAGAATCCTTAAGTTGGAAGGGACCCTTAGAGATCATCTAGTCCAACCCACCTGCGCAGGGTCACCTACAGCATGTGGCACAGGACTGCATTCAAGCGGGTTTTGAAGATCTCCAGAGAAGGAGATTCCACAAGCTCTCTTGGCAACCTCTTCCAGTGCTCTGTCACTCTAACTGTCAAGAAATTTTTCCTTAAGTTCCTGTGGAACTTTTGGTGCTTCAGTTTGTGGTCATTACCTCCAGTTCTATCAGTGGCCACCACCGAAAAGAGGCCAGCCCCATGCTTTTCACTCCCTCCCGAAGTAGCACCAGTTATGAGGCATACTATACTGCTGCATACCAAGTTTGACATAAGGTAGACCTGCTCCCAACCTGAGAAAGCCAGCAACACTATTTCACATAAAACCATACAACTACTTTCCTTCACCTGCCTCTGCACAGCATCTGTCAGGAGAAGGAACCCACCATCCTGCCTTTAGCAAGACTATAAAGGAAGTATTTTCTCCACAAGGGTCAGCCAGGTTACACCCAGGCAGTGATTAACTGAGGAAAGGCAGGAACTGACAAGCAACTGAACAAGAAGTATTTCTCAGGAAGAATTCCACAGATTACACAACAGAAGCAAAATTAACTATACCAAATTTATGTCCCAAAAATGCACTGCAATCTTACACTTGCAGAATTCTAACACCAGGAAGCAAATTATCCTATTAGCAGCCACACAGTAGCTATAAAGTTGCTTCACTCATGTTTTCTACCATTACATGTTAGAATTATTCTGGTAAGGAAATACTGTTAAATAAGAAAGAACAGTTAACACATGTAAGAAAAAAAACTCAATTTACCATGTTTAGAATCTGTGCTACTATATTAAGGGGGACAGGTTAAGTTCTCAACACAAGTGGTTACCTTCTTTAACTGATCCATCAGAAATACCACCAATCAAACAATCAATCAATCCACTGCCAGCAATACTGAACTTTGCTCCATATTGGTCTAGGTTTTCACTTTTTAATATTCTAGATCGTATGCATCTTTGCATACAATATTATTAAGAGTTATTAAGAATATCATGAAGTTTGGTAGCCAAAGATTGAAAACTGCCATTCTGTACTGCACCTGCCATGTCATCTTTCCCACTTCCTCATAATTTCCAAGAGTGATTTTAACTATTAAATATCTAAAGATGAAATACACCTCAAAGTCATAAGAACAACTAAGTCTTCTAGGAAAGAAAAGAATTTGCTTGCCTCCACCCTGCATCATTTTGTAGATTTTACTCTCGATGTGGAGCTGAGGATGTTTGGTCTTCACACATTCCAACTTAATTGCAACCTCCTCTCCAGCAGCAATATCAGTTCCTAAAACCATGGAAAAAAAAATAAAACAAACAAACAAAACAAAAAGATTACATTTTCTTTGTAAAGAATGAAACTAAACAAACACTGACAAGCTTTTTCTCCATCACATTCAGATGTTGTTACGTACTCTCAGCCACGATTACCTAAAATTCTCCTGAAGTTTTCTAAAACCTCTACCATAGCAGTTTAGAAGAACACAAGCATTAGACAGTGTAGAAAAGGAAGTCAAAAAAAAAAAAAAAAAAAAAAGTGCACCTTTTGAGGGGAGTGTTTCCACTCCATTTGTGCACTTATGGTCCAGGTGTTCCCACTGAATGTTTGCGGGGTCAGCATGTGGTGATACATCCCTTTGAAACTACGACATTTTCAAAATTCAGATTGTCTGCTCTTATGCCTTGGAATCAGACTAGGATTTCTCTGAATCTCAGCATATTCCACGTATATGCTGATGCCTTATGATTTTATCTATTTGGTGGCAGCTATCTGGAATCAAGCACTTGTCCTCCCAAACAGCAGTTTTTCTTTCATATGGAATTGGTTTCAGCAACCAAGTGAGTAAAAAATTAGCTTACCTGTTCACTTTCAAATTGTGCTAGGATGGGTAGCAAGATCCCTGATTGCTACTTGGGTAGTAGCAACTTAACAATAGCATCAACCAGAAAATCCTCAATTTGTAATCTAAGATTCTTACGTTTTATGAATGAATTATTTTAAGGGATTTTAAAGGAGCAATGCTACACATCAATCCAAAAACATTAAACGACCAATATATTTCCCCTGCTATTTAATGATACAAGGATGAAAAAACTGCCTTCTCATTTTGCACCAAAAAGAAAGCAGATAACCTCGATTACCTTAATTTTGAACCTTCCTACATGGCAGACTACGCTTTTTTCTACCCTTACAATCTGCCCTCCTCAAGACCAGGAAAAGCATTCATTGATCAATATTATCTGAGGAGTGATCAGTACCAAAACTAATTTTTTTTTTTTCTTATTCTGATAAGAGACAGATACAAACTGCTGACACTCAGGGTACCCTGAGAGGTACATCTCTTTTTACAGATAGTTGCAGATGTCTCTGATTAGGGTGAGATTTGCATGGTAGATCCTGCTCTCTACAGCAGCAAACCATTACCTGATTGACCAGTCTTGACCCTTCCAAGAGCTCTGTCTATCATTCTGGACAAGAGGCAATAGGTATACACCAAAATACAAGAAATTCTGCCTGAACTAAGAAAACACTCTTTCACTGTGAAGGTGACTGTAAACAGGAACGGGTTATATACGCGGTTATTTCTAAAATAACCTTGTAATCACCGCTTTGTTTCCTTTATGGCAAATACAGTAATAAATTATAAGTAGTATGTAATATCCTCTACCAGTAAGGAAGCCTCAGAGTTATTTTAGATAATAGTTAACTATCCAACAACCATCCTGAATAAAATGTATGTAATGGAAAAAACAATGAAAACACAGTGAATCCAATGTCATCATGCATATCCAACTTCATGGACTGAGCAATAAAACAGATGCTTACTCTAATTCTCTTTTTTCCTGTACAGTACCCCTTGTTTTGTACTATTTAGAGTATCTCATAATCTGTGATACTCTCTCACATCTTAGCTGGAAGGTAATTTTGACAGAGGTCAGTACTTTAAATTCCGAAATTTTCTTTTCGCTATGTTAGTCCATTGTTTTACTTAAACTAGTGCCTGTCACTATTGTATCCTGTCATTCCAAGTATATCCATTTGCGAGCATTCAAAATTCCAGAATTTTGAGGTCCAAGAGAGAACAGGAAAGATTATGAAATAACCGCGATACTTAACAATTAATTGTTAGTTCTGTATTTGGAAAAACAAACAAACAAACAGCAACAAAAAACCTTTCTCCTTTTCTCACCGGACTGTCTTCACATCTTAATTTTAACTTCATTAAAGAAATTATAGGGAGAGTGGAAAATGCATGAATAAAAATAAATAGGGGACCTAAAAGTCCATCCAGAGATGCTGGAAGCCATTTGTGCTTCAGAAGATTAATGAGATCTGAGACGATTTTACAAGTTACTTTAACATAGTTGTGTCCTACTCTACAGTCTGAACAATACAGTTTTTTTTGTTGTTTAAATGTTCCATATCACGTAAAATAACAATTGAAAAAAACCCTCAAAACTCTGCTTTGAGCAAACAAAATGGGCCTCTATAATAGGCTGCGATATTTCAGTTCTTGAAACAGCTACTACTCAAGAAAAAAAAAAAATTTCATCATCAGCTGGATCTTCCAGATAGGTAATTCTTCACAATTTGCTGACTTCATCATATTTGCAGTAAGCCCCAAAAGCAAATCCACGTTTGATCCCTGAGGAGTCAGTGAAGAGGATAAAATCTAAGGATGAGGAATTCTTGCGCAGAGTGCAGTATGACAAAAGTTCTGTAATAAAAAATACCTAACTACTATCTTTGCAATTTTTTTAGGATGGGTTTTACACATTAAGATAGAAGTGACAAACAAAATATCTGTTACTTCCAATCTAGCCACCACACCTGGCGCAGTAACAGCAGCCTTGCCAGACATTTTTTATCAGTTAATTTCGACTATAAATTAAAGTATGAGTTTCTGCATTTCATTATGAATAGTTTCACTTGAGTAGTCCAAAGCTGAGGTAAGAGTTTCCCAAATCAGCTAAGATTTTTCAAAAATGATTTGCTGTCTTAATCTCCACCCAGACGACAGGGGTACATTTTGCAGAAATGCTATCACAACCGTTTTCAGTCTTTTATACACACATTAGAGAAACAGAAAGTCATGTTCTCTACTTCTATATAATCGACACATCTTCTACTAGAAATCTCAAATTTCCAGCAGGTATATGTTTTGTATCAGGGATAACAAGCATCTCAATAATATACACAAGCAGAGCTTTCACTAACATTATTTCATAACAGAAATTGTGTGTTGCAATAGAAAGCACTCATGCACAGTCTACGCTGCCTAATGTACTGATGTTTTACCAGGCTAATGTTGTACCAGCAACATCTTTTATACCCTCTAGACATATGCAGCTAAGCCACCTGAGCTCCAGCAATTTTTCCCATGTCTGTTGATATCTTGTCACAATTTTCAGAGGCAAAATGTTCATTTTTATGGGGCAGCATGTAAAATTCATGTTTCTCTAGATTTACCTTATTTCTTAACATTTGTTAGATTGCAGAATACAGTGTTTTAAAAATACATGTTTTCAGAATTTGTACACTCCTCTGTTTATCAAATGTAACTGCTATGATGGAGAGAGATAAATAAAGAGGGAGGAAAAGATAGTTCTAGTCCTGCAAACTTTAGAGTCATACAGAAATCACAGTAGCAGAGTAAAAGGTTTGTATTAAGACATTATGCAAACAATGAAGTAACAGGACAGCTAAAATATGTTGATTCTGTGAAGAGTTAATTTTTCTTCTTTTTTTTTTTAAGCTCCAATTATCCAGTTATCTGTTTAGGCCTCACAGGAAGAACGTAGTTTTTCCTTTCCATGACAGCAATTTCTTCTATTACATTGCAATTGCACCTAATACAGAGGACCACGTTTCTGTTTCAAAATATTTTTCTGATTTTTTTTTCAGATGAAGGGATTGAGATTCTTGAGATCCATGTTTTATAGATGAAAAAGTCGACGGTGCCCAAGGTCATAAGACAACAATGGAAAGAGGCAGATCTAATAATCCATTAGTCCCGATTTCCGCCCTGTTTAAATTAGGACATGACGCCAATGAAAAACTAAACTATTGCTGCACCAGTGTCAAGGTACCTTACATCGAAAAACAGGGTTTTTTTTGTTCCAAACACTGGCCAGAATGAAATGAGGGCCGGGAGAAGCCTCCAACCCAACCTCAGCGCAGGGAATGGAGCAGGCGCAAGCTTGAAGAGCGTCCGGGCCGCCTCCCGCAGCTCTACAAAGAGCTTACCTAGCCACCCTCCTTACCTAGGTAAATATCCCCGAAGGAGCCACTCCCGATCTTGCGGCCCAGCCGGTACCGGTTCCCGACCCTCAGCTCCATAGCGACAGCTCGCTCTGTCCGCGACCCTGTTCGGCTGCGTTGTCCGCCCTATCGGCTCGCGCTCTACCGCCTCACAGCCCTGCGGCTCCTGACGCCATCGCGGCCTCGGTCCCGCCGCGCGACAGCGGCGAGGCAGGCGGCGCCGGCGCCGCAGCTCCGCCGCAGGATGGACGCGGATTCCCCGCAAACCGGCCGCCTCAGCCGCCGCGGCGCCCAGCCGCCATACTGCGTGACCTCACTTCCCTAGCAACGGGGGCGGGGCGCGGCCGCAGGCGGGGCGCCGTGGCGCACGTCACGCGCTCCATCCCGCGGGGCTGTGGGCGCCCCGGCTCG
>VWPW01006535.1:14623-31512 GCA_013389825.1 Crypturellus undulatus | reverse complement strand
CGCCCCGCCCCGCCCCGCCCGCGCCGCCATGTTGGGCCGCCCCGCGGTTTGGGCCTGTGCGCGGGGTTGCGTTACCGGTGAGCTGCCGCGGCCGGGGACGGCGCCGGCACCTCGGGCAGCGCTGTGGCACCGACCGACCGGCTGGCCTTGGCCTCGGCTCTGGCTGTGCCGCGGTGGCTGCCAGCAGGTGAGCGCCAGGCCGGAGCCGCGACCGCGTTTCGGCCGGCCTCTCCTCGGGGCCGGTGTCGGGAGGGTGTGGTGCCGCCGGCGGCCGTCACCTCGCGCTTGGCAGCGGTCGGTGACCTCTGGTTTTCGCGCCATCTTCTGACTTCGATATTACACCGCCACTCGCCCCCCCGCCACACACTTTTTTTTTCTGAAAAAAAGACAAACACAAAATTACTGGGGAAAGTCAATTCCAAGACTAGCCCTCAAGTAACTCCCCCCTTTCCAGTACTTCCACTTTCAGTGTGACACCCAGAGGTAACACTTTAGTCGTTTGCTGTTATTTTACCAGGCCTCAGGCTCTCCATCTCTGCTGGTTTCTCCACATAGCACTGCCAAATGCTTTGTGAAGCTGTTGTGGGCTTGCTTTCTCCTAGGAAAAAACATTTAAAAAAAAGCTTTAATGAGCTAGGCTGGCATGATTGATAAAGTAGTGTTTCATTCTAGCCTATTTTCACTCATCTCCAAGTCCTCATCCTTTGATACCGTAGAAATATGGAGAATGGAGTTTAAATTCTTGTGTTGATGCATTTGCTACCGCTATTGTCTTTCCTACTTCATTTCAAAGCAGAGTTTATGTGTTTGTTCAAGGACACAGGCATTAAAACAGTAATAAGTATTTTTATAAAGGAAGGAGCCTGCTATCAACCCTCCAGTCATAGGGAAGGCTCTAACCAAACATCTTTGGAAAATTTTGATTGTCACAACTTGCAGCACTGCCCTTCCTAGCTCCTGTCCTGCCTTTTTGTCTGGCACGACTGCCTCCGAAGCAGAGACGGCATAAGAAGTTATTTCCAGCCTTTTCAATTCCCATCTTCATGCCTTAGTTTGTAAAGATGAGACAGTTTCAATTCCCATCTTCATGCCTTAGTTTGTAAAGATGAGACAGGTAATTTCACAGACTGTGAGCTGTGCAGTTTAAGCCTGGTCCCTTACTACATTCTCTCATTCCTAATATAAGGGTGAAAAAGTAGCTAAGGCATTTCAAACCACTACAGCAAGCTCTGCTAGGGCTCATTTGGCAGAACCTGCAGTTAGATAAATTAATGTGCATGCTGGAAAGCATGCCAAGAGTATCTATTTTCATCGCTCCAGGGGTGTAAGTTTGGAGTCCAAGCCATTGCCTTTTCTTGGTATTTTTTTATACTGGTGCATTAAACAATTCACTACTTACCTTTCATTCAAAGAATCCCAACAGCATCTTTATCAAAGTCAGAAAAGTGTGCTGCAAAAGAGCTATATACTCAGAAAGTAATACCAAAAAACATTCTCCTGAACAGATTAAGCTATATTTAACTTCAGTAAAAGTTGTTCTTTTCAAGGAAATGAACCGTAACAATTAGCAAAATAAAGGGGTAAGAGGTACATTAGTAATTAAATGAATGAATGTTAAATTTCTCTGTGAGAAATTTAATAAAGTATATTAATGCCACCTGAATTTCAATCCACTGCCCATAGTATATATTTTGTATATGCATATGTGTATGGTTCATACAATATGAACCCCTTTTTCATTTACTCATGGCCCAAGCTGAGAGGGACTTTCAAGGGTTTTGAAGTAGCAAAGACTAATCTTTATCACAAAGGCCTTTTCCTTCCAGGGGCAGAGCCAGCTTCCGTCTAACGAGTGAGGAAGGGGCAGTCTGTGTAGCTGGGCCTCTGTGTTGTCGCTCAGAGCGTATGCAGCGCTGTGCTAGCAGGAAAGAAGCTAAGCCTGCAAAACTGATGCTGGCCTCATCCCCAGGAGGAAAATCGCCGTATTTGTTGCAGAGAGTTGTAGTGAACAGGAGGGCAGTTCAGGGAGAGGAGGGTCTCATGCTCTCCAAGCACCATCCCACACTATCTCACTGAGTGGCCTTGCGCAGTTTGTGAGTTGCCATTCAATTCTATTTTCACTGATATATTGCAAAAACAACAACAACAAAACATTAAGCTGAACTGAATAAAAGAGGAAGAGAGAATTCTAGGGAAAATGTAGTATCTGAAGAGTGCTATAGAACTGTGCATATGAGTACATACTTATGTTACACCATACTGCTTTTCGTAAGATCTCCATTTTGTTGCCAACATTATATTGAATACTATATTAAAATGTATAGATCTTTAAGGAGAAACCAAGATAAAGTTTTTAAAACTGAATCTAATTACTATGATAGCAAATGTGGGAAGTACTCCAGTTATTTAGCAGTATAGAATAGAATAAAGGTGCTGTGTTTCTGCCTTTGTGGTTAAGAGCATGCTTTCAGTTGAGTTACATAAGTAGTCTAGATTTCTTAATTATCGGAACAGCATTACATCTGCACAATTAATGTAGTCCTTCATTCTGGGTAATGTAATGGTTATTACAGATGATTTCTGTTTGATAGAGCAATAGTTCAGGACTTTTCAGGCCAAAAGTATTACTATGAAATCTATGCTAGAGATGTTTTCAAAGTCTGTTTTGAATCATAGCCATAATTTATAACAACCATATCAACTATAATACATATCAGAAAGAAGAACAGAGATCTATAATTTCTTGCTTTCATTTAAACCTTTTTGAGGAATTAAAAAGCATTTTAAAAATTCAGTTTCTTGAAAAGAAACAGTGTAATGTATCCAAGTATTGCTCCCTGGAAGCACCTCAGAAGATTATCTAAACACAGCATGCTTGCCTTTCTATTTCTTTCCTGGTCCTTCCTTGTCGTGTAATGCTAAGATAATTCTAGGTAAATCAGTAACCAAAGGCATCTGTTGCCATGACAATCAGGGCAGCAGCGATTCTGCCAGAGTATCCAAACAGGCCGGGGAGCATGAGGGGTAGATGGCTGATTACATCATTACAGGGGCAGCAAATACAAAAAATTGGGGAGATGGTGATTTTCTGTTCTTGTTCTGTTCAATTTTTCTGTGTTTTTTTATTGTTGTTTTTGCTTTTTTTAATAGAAGAAAACAGGACACAGGAACACACAAAACAGATAAGGAGATCATTGCTCACATGTTTAATAGGTCATCTTCAGAATCATAATTTAATTATAATAATTTAAATTCTCCTTACTGCATTCGTGTTCTCCAAGTAAGGAAATTCTACCTTGAAATGACTGGTCTCATTTGACCATCACTGATCTCTCATACCTCTACCATATCCCTCAAATACAGTTTTACAATTAGTTTAATGCTTTACAAAGAGAAAAGAGGAATTATGCAACACAAGATTTTAAAATATGGGTGGAGAACACAAAAGAAGACACAGTGGATACAATTAAACATCTATTTAACCCAATATTATGCCTCCAGCAGTTAGGAGTAGGCATTTGGAGAAAGGGTATAATAAGCAGAGAAGCTAACAGTTGATCCCCAGGCTTTCTCTGCTAGCCTAGGAGAGGCTCCTGCTGCCGCTTACTGGATTAGGCTAGGGAATTCCTGAGAAATGACACACAAATTGTTACATTTAAAAGTCACAGGTGGGCATTCGTCTGTGAATTTGTCTAGTTCCTTCTTCAACCTGCTTACACGTCTTGATGTCTTCAATTGCATAATTATTTTATGGAACTATGTGTAAAACTAGTTTGTTTTGTTTATTTTTTAACATTGATTTCCTGAGAATTCATTGTTTCCCTTTTCCTGTATCATGAGTTTGTCTTCACCATTCTTCATGATGCCCATGACTATAGTGCTCCAGCCACCCATCTCTTTGGTAAACTGAAGAGTCCTGGTTTTATTTAATCTCACATAAAATGAAAGCCAATCTATGTTGTTGATCCTTTTTATTGTTCTTTGTCACTTTTCAAATCATCCCAGGTTCTTTTCTGAGACTGAATTACTAAGACTGTCAGCATTATTCAGCACAAGGGTATAGCATATACAATTGCATAATTATATTTTCTGTTTTGTTTTCACTCCTAATAATTCCTAATATTCTACTTGCCTTTTTGCAAACTGTCAAGCACTGTCCACAGTGATTTCAAAACCTCCTTTCTAAGTGGTACCAATTCATTTTTCTGTTATATATAATTAGGAATTTTCCTTCCCAGTACATTGTTTTGCATTTTTCAGCACCATGTGCTATTTTCTTATGCCAATACCAAGTGCAAGGATAGCCTCTGATAATCTGAAATAGAATCATTCCCAGACTTTGTCACCTTTTTCCGTATGTCTGTGATGACATTGGAATAACACAGGTCCCAACACAGATCCTCTGAAGAGCCCTCTGGCCGCTTCTCTCCTTTGTGGAAACTCCCAGTCAGCTTTATCCCTTCGCCCCCCCTCCTGCCTTTCAGCCTCTTACTGATGCAGACTGGAGCCTGTCTTCTTATCCCCTGAGAGATTAGCTTTGTGAATGCATTTAGTGTTTACAGTAAATGTGCAAACAAATTTGCTGTAGCAGGTTTCTCCAGACAGGCATGCAGTGTACCTGAAAAGAGCAGGTAGAAGAATTTTGCAAGGTCTTTTGCAAGTCAGTGGCCATTTTTTTTCCTGTTTTCCAGCATACATCAGCTAGGTGCTCCGCTATTATTATCTGGATAATAAATAATAAACTATGCTGTTCCTATTTTGCACAGTATTACACTCTTAAGGCTTTGTTTCATTATGTGTGCTTGTGGGTGGGCACCTACACGTATACCACAAAGTTTTCTGTGGAGATTCTTACTAGCTAAAACAGCACTAGAATTGCCACTGTGATTTGCAGATTTTTGTGCTAGAAGAGACCTCTCTTCTGCTTTCTTTTCTAATCCAGAACCTGCCTTGTTCTTTCAATACATTTTTGACAGTGTTCTTGATTTAGTAGTTTAGTTCCTGCTGCACACGTCTGCCTCCCATCCCTTTGCTTGAATGCTGGCAACTCGCTCCTGCTGCAAGTGCCACAGGTTCTCCTGCCTGTCTCCACATCCAGAGGGATTCGAGCAGGAATGTGACTGTGTGTCTTGTGGGATGTCACCTGTCTGTGCAGTGGAAGGAGCTGCTTCTCAGCACGGCTGGGTGCTTTACTGTGCAACCTGCTCGGGATCCAACGAAGTAGCAAAGTAAAAACAAAACAAGGTTTAAAAATATGTCTTTGTATAACTTAAAGATGTCAGGTGATGGAAGATCTGCTATTTTCCTAACTCCCGTGGACTTTGTAACACCACAGAAAGTGAGACACCTTTTCTTGGAACAAGACAGGGTCACTGGCTGCAATAAGAAAGTTAGCAGGTCAACAGGTCAGTGACATCATAGAAATCTGGGGGAAGTAAACAATATTCAGCAAGTATGGCAGTCAGAAGAAGAAAAAACTATTATTTGGGACAAGCCAGGGCAGCCGGGAAAACAGCACCAGGTTGACTCTAGTTTTTCCTATGAGGGGAAAAAAAAAATGACCCAAACCCACTTTTTTTTCTTTTTTTTTTTTTTTTTATTTCTTTTTATTTCTTTTTTTTTTAAATTTCTTTTTATTTCTTTTTTTTTCTTTTTTTTTTCCTTCTCTCTTTCAGTGAGCTGGAAAAGTAACCTAACAAAATATAGGGCTTTTTTCTTTTTAGTGTAAAAGCAAACATGACTGGCCAGCCTTAGAACAAGAGACACTGTAAATACAGAGCAGCTGCTGACAGTCTTGGCACTTGAATGAATACATCCATTGAGTGAGATGGAGTGATTCACTTAGGCTGTTATTCACCTGTGTCTGTCTCTTGTTTCAGAAATTACCTCAGGGCAACTCTACTCTTCTTACAATCCTCTGGATGCTTCAAACCACGTAAAACCTCTTCTCTGTAAATTAAACATGTAGATCTTTGTTACACTTAAACAGAAAAGGAGTCCTTAAAATCTTGATGGAAATCAACAAAATGACTTGCTCTTCACCTAACCCAGTCTAAGACCGTGTGTGAAATGACAGAAGTATTCTACAGGCTAAAAGACAGGGTCCATAATGTTAGTCATACATGAAAAACTTTAAAAAGAACTAAAGGGTGGCCCTAACATGTCTGATTATGGTCACACGAACATTGTAAAACTGAACTTAAAACCTCTCTAAATATGCACAAGGTCAGAATTAGGAGGGAGTATATTCTGAGCTTGGGTGATACTTCTCTATACAAGAAGTGGAGAAGCAAAGGGTACGTACAGTCACGTGTGGAGACAGCAGAGTATCAAAGTTTGGGAGACAAAAAAATATTTAAATGGCTGATTGTATTGAATGTGTTTTATGGTATTCTTTGCCTTAACAGTTCAGTATTTAAGAGAGAGAAACAGGACAACTAACTACATTTCAGATTCCTTGTGTGAGAAATCTGTTGTAGTGAGAGATGGCAGCACATTTTCTGATGGACAGATAGCAGGTTTACAGCTCACGTGCCAGTCCCTCTGTCCCAATATCTAGCCTGTGTCCTGAAAAATATCACCTTCCCTCTCCTCTTCCCTCTATACACATACACTAACTGACACTTTAGGGACTTTTCCAGAAAGTCAACAAAATTATCTTTGCATAAAGTTGTCAACTAATAGTAAAAGAGGTGACAGTTACATTAATAGAGAATTACTATTTGCATCTACTTCAAATATTGCTCTGGGTGTAATATCTTTATATATTAGTTTCATATAAATTTCCTTCATGAAGCTCAAGCATTAATAATGACTCATGACAGAAGTACATCAAATCTTTTCCTGAAGGAAAATTTTATTGAAATAGAACATTGATTGACATTTGTCAGGATGCATTTATTTAACAGATGAAGTCTTGTCATGGCAAAAATCATTACATGAATTCTTTTTTTTTAGTGAAATGTCAATACCACCTGCTGACCATGGAAACTTCGTTCAGAGAAATCTGAGAAGTTTACGCTTGGGAAAAAGCACAAGAAAATTTCCTTTGTTACTGAAATAATGGGAGCCAATAATCATTTAATGCAATGATGCTGTTTAGGAGCATCACTTTTAGAAGTAAACAGCCAAATTTTTTCCTCAAATTTAATTTTGATAGTCTACATTCTAGGCTCCCAGCTCAAAAAACGTGCTTAAAGGTACAAGATATTAAATCATTTGAAGCTGATAGATCTTTGAAATTGCATTATATTTTGAAGTCAAGTACAAGAGCATGTTACTGGTTCCTGCTTATGAGGAAGTATACCTGTAGGCTCAAATTTTTACATAAACTGTCTTTTAAGAATTCTTTTCTGTTTCCAAGCTGCAAGACCACATCTGAAATCAAAATGAGTTGCAAGTACTTAACTGATTCAACTTACTAATTTCACTGGTGTTGTCACTGCAAGTGTTTTGATGGTAATTCATTGGATTTCCTGCTGTTGGAAGCTACAGCACAGAACAAGGATAATATTCCAAATGCAGCTGCCCATAGAGCCCTGCTAATGGTCTCATTTATCGACTTGATACTCTTATAAAGAATTTCTGCCAAGATGCAGAAAGTCAAGCTGTATGCTGCTTTCAAGTAGGAGTCACTTGACTACTAGGATCACGTCTACTAGGGATGTATATCAAATTCACACTGTTGAACATACCTTGCTATTTGATTATAAGTGATGTGCCAGTTTCCTTCTTCATCCAAGTTTCATGGATTTTTGTGAATTTTCCATCTGTTGAAGTTAATTGCAATTGTGGATCCAAAACTTCTGGGTTTAAGTCTCACCTTTTTCTTTTTTCTTGAAGCCAACTTTGTCCAAGCATTTAGAATTTAGAAAAGCTTAGATTTGAAACACAGTTTAGAAAATTGAGTGCAACCACCTATCTTTGTTTCAGTAGCCTACCTAACTGTGCTACATGCTGATTTAGTTTAGAAATAATAAAACTCTCAAGTCATTGTGGCATTGGTGTTATTTGAAAAATGTGTTGGCACAAAAATAAATAGGACAAATGAATCTCACTTCTCATACGTTTATAGAAGCAAAGCACAAAAGCTTGCATGAAGACAAGTTTTTTTTTCTTTGTAAACTGTTACAGAAACTTCCCAATGGACTTCCTCTGAATCCAAGTTGTTCTAATGCAAGCTTAGACCAGCTTCAATATCCTTCTGCTATTAGAAAACAGGCTATTACCCTATTTAAAAAGTTTCTCTCTTTGACTTTAGTGGAAGCGTATAAAATAATACTAGATTATGTGAGAGTATGCTTCTGAAGGTCTGTAAATTTGACAGAATCTATAAGGTTTCACTGATGATTCTAGAAACTAAATCTAAGACTATTTCTGCTCTAGGAAACGTAAATAGCCATGTGAATGCAGTACTATCAGGGAAAAGAAAAAGGCAATGCTATTTTTTTTTTTAAGACAGTAGCATCATAGACTAAGTAAAGAAAGACAGAGTAGCCTGAGGAACTTGCCACTATTTAAGCACAGTACGTATGTACATGTGGGCACACTTACAGTGTTGGGGATGGGTTACAGAGGAAGTCCTCCCAGGCATCCTCCTCACAGGTATATTAAGGGCAGGTGAGATCTTAAAATGGAGGGGGGGGAGGGAACAACAGAGAAGGTACCAATTTTTGGTTATCTAGCATAGTGACATACCTGGACCCAGGAGGGGACAGCTCACAGAGCTCCGATGGGTGAAAGAAAACATACACCAAAAAAACATCTCTACAACAGGGAGCTGAGCACTAAATGAAGTGGTGGGTGGATTCTCTCCAGCACTGGGACGGGATGCAGCAGCAGGGACTGCAGCGAGCCAACTCTCCCTTTCCCCCTGCTGAGAGATTATTTCACCTGCCAGGAGAAGCAAAGGAGAGCAGGGAGCAGAAGGGACAAGACACTTAGCGACTCCCCTCTCACTTCTCCTTAAAAGGAAGGGTTGTGCCCCTTAGTGCTCTCATCCTTTAGAAGGTTTCCGATGTCTCAGCCGGAGTTTTCTCAGCACATCTTTCAGAACAAAGGCCGAAGATGAAACACTGTCTTTAAAATGACCAGCATTGCCCTGTGATGTGCATCAGCGAAGGAAAGCTGTTCATTTGTAGGTGCTGGAGAACAGGATTACTGTGTAGAGAGCACCATGCATTCCTCTGGCAACCCTCCTCAAAAGCCAACAGGCATTTGAGAAGAGTTTTGCCCCAGTGCAGTCTGTAAGGTTTGGGGTGGAAATTAACAGATTTTGTTTTCAAACAGGCTTTTAAGTTTTATAAGCTGTGCGCACATCTGCATTAATATTAATCTCACCAAATTTTAGCTACCTAAAAGTATGGTGTCTGATTTAAGTTAGCCACCTAACATTGTAATAAGTATAATTATGTCTCTGTAGTGAAGAAGAGGGATGAGACGGTGAGCACTTTCAGAAGGTAAGGTCCTTACCTGTGGATGTGCATCACCATGAGGAGAGCGGCAATAACTAGCTTGGAGATGACATTTGACTTTAAATAGCTAAAGACACACAAAACAAGTAAAAACTCTTTGGTCAAAGTTGTGGGTTGAGAGATACATAACTGGTAATGCATAGTAACCAAACTACCAAGGGTATATCAGTGACCCCATTTTATTGATTTACCAATGATTCCTTAAGCAAAGGCACAAATAATCCTCAGTATTAATGGCTTCTTACAATAATAAATAGTCATTAATAAGACTTGGTGTGTCAGTTAATTAGTCGCTACTGCTTGGACTGCCCCATCTTTGTGTTTCCATCACAGAGGCAAACAGAAGGTGATAAATGTAATTTTTCACCAGTAGAAGTGTAGACTCTCTTTCAATCACCTACTTTCTAAGGAATACACACCCTTTATTTCAGTACTGGGAAATATAATTAATATGTGTTCCCAAGCCTGACTACCCAGGCTATTTTTCTCACAGGTCAGATGTGAGGAAACAGAGCCATTTCACTTCCTTCAAGATCTCTATAAAAAGACAAAATGAAAATGGGACTAGACCTATTGTTCTTTGAGTTTCCTGCTTCATTTTTAACTGTACCTCATTTGGAAAAGTAAAGTGCTGCCACTCTTGAGTCCATCATCTCTCATTAATGTATTTGGACAGCTAATATCTATAAGTTGCTCTTGTACCAAACAGACAATGTCAAAAGGGTCTTCTTTTGATAAAAAGGCAGTGTAATCCATTGTCAAAGATAGCTGCTGCTTCTGTTTTTATTTTAGATAAAATAATGTAGCTCTTATTTAAAATCTCTCTCTTCCAAGTTCCAAGTTCTTCCAGCTTAAAGTGTACAAATAAAATCTCAGTGAACTATGTTTTAGGTTATTTCATCTCTGTTGTTTTTTCCAAGTCTCCAGCCATTTGAATGGCTGGAGTATAATGATCAAACCTAAACAAGACCAAGGTTTGAGTTACGAAGCGTATTTGGCCAACTCTCAGGTTACCCTAGTCTTAGGCTTTTTGCCAGGCGTATAAGAATTCTCAGTGGAGTGAACTGGGAAATGGCACAAGAAATTCCTACCCTTATTCAGCTGGGAATGGTGACAGAAGATGAGCGAAAGCAAGTGCGAGCTTACTGCCTGCTCCCAGCGTGCCCCGCTCCACTATTTCTTCTGTCAGTACAAGATCTACCACAAAATAACTGCAGTGATCATGCTAGGCTTTTCCTTCCTCAATCTCTCAGCCATTTGTAAGAGACCTATAAAAACAAGTTAAAGCAATAAAGACATTTTCCAAACCCAGCTGTGAAGAGCCATACCAGTATATCTCCCTCTGTGCTGTGAAGGAGAGAAGAGCCTGCTACTTTCTGGCATCTCTTTAAACTGAAAGAGCTAGATTGCCATCTTAGCCAGATAAGAGCAGCACTTGGATCCCTATAAAGAATCAGCATTGCCTTTTATCACAATAGTGGTTTGATCTATTGTGGAGTACAGAACAGATACCAGTTCAGAAAGCTCATAACCTTTCAATCAAAGAAGTAACTACATTGCAATTCCTTCCTAATGAAATTATTTTCTCTGTAAAAGAGCCAAACTGCCCTTAGCCTGAAAGAAGAGACACATGAGAAGAATAATGATGCAAAGAGCTGCTTTTCTTCACCTCTTATTATACCCTCCAGGAAGACAGAGATGTACTTCATGCACTCGAGCTGTTCTCTCCCCTTTGTCCCCCAGACACAAATCCTGTCAAAGGACTTTGGTGGGAAGAGCATTCAGACGTACAAGCTGACAGTTGTATGAGGAAATGTGTGCATAACAAAAGATATAATTATCTTCCTGTATTTATGCATATATATTCATTCCAGGCAGCCAGTGCTCATTTTATCTCCATTTTATCTCTATTTTAACTCTAAGATCAGGACTATTTCATACAAGGCACAGAAAGACATGAAGTACTTGGTAATAATCCTACTTAAATGCAGAGAGCCTTAGCTCTGTAGACTTAGCACCCATTTTACCGAATATAGCTCTTTTAAAATGCCAGGAACACAACATGATATTTCAAAAATAAAGAAATGTAATTTCTTTAGATCATTCAAATGTGTATTAAGTATATTTCTACTCTGATCAAGTAATTGTTTCAGTTCAACTAGTGTTTATTGATTTTACATTACAGGACTGTCATTAGAATTTGTTAACTGTCAAATTTAGCATGAGGTTTGGATGGTAAGACCTTTGTTTGGGGAATGGTTTATGCACTGTCAGGAAAATTGTATCTTTTGGACCTCTTGAGTCACTTAATGCAAACAGATAAACTTTGAAATCTAGGTTTGTAGTATACATGTTATTGTCAAACTCAAAAAAATAGATTTTCTTTGAACAGAAATGGTGGTACAATGCAGCTACTACCATCTTTTAAAATTCTGCTTCCAGGTAGACGAATGTAAATGCCAAGCTGTACTACTTGGGGACATGGAGATGAGTGAGGAACTTAAACGTGTCAGAGCCCTGCCCTTTTAAAAAAAAGAGAATATGCAAGGAAGAGAGATTCTCTAAAACATATTAAAGCAAAGCTATGTGTGTAATATATTAGGTTCCCTCATCATCAGTTGAGCATTTAGCATTTTTAATCTCCCTCCTATCCCACACTCAAACATCAGAGAAATGCCATTAAACCAGCATTGCTTTTAACAAAGAAGCAGACTTGAAAGAAGGTTGGGGTGGTTTAGATCTAGAAGGCTTAAAGAAAAAGAAATAGACTAGATTATTACTGTTTTAAACAAATACAAAACAGAGGGTTACTTCTTTTAACACATCAAGAACAACCCACACCATCAAGGAGAAAAAGGAACACATTAAAATTTTGGGGAAACTGGTATTAATGGAAAACAGTTAAAAATACAGGCTGAGTCAAATTCTGAGCAAGAGGCAGAATTACACTATAAGATAACAAGCTGGTGAATCCAGAAGAGAAAAATACCAAACTGCAGAAAAAGATGGGAATATAAATACCAAGATTATGGATATTTAAGAGGATTATATTAAGAGTGTGAGGGAGAAAGATGTAAAAGGAAAAAAAGAAATGGAAGAATTAAAATTCACTAGTACCTGTTTTTAACTAGAAACGGGGCAAATGGTAAGATGGAAACTTAAATATAAATGAAATGGAAAGCAGACAGTAGGAAAAGGGAAGGTATATATGGCAAACTATAAATAGAGATCTGAAATTTAGCTTTCAGCACTTCTTCCTACCAGCAACCAATTTCTGACAAATCCAGTACTGTGACAGAAGTTTCCTGAATTAACAGCCCTTCCAGATGGAGATGGTTATTCAGGCAAGGAAGGGATAACATCCTCTTCCATCAGCAAGTTAGAGCCCACAGCCACGGTCAAGGGGAGAGAGGAAAGGGGAAAAAGTATGAGAACAATAAGAATTGCTTAAGAATCCAGGAAGACAGGAACTATGTAAATAATAAAGGCAATTAAGGGGATATAAGAACACGTTTGGACTAGCTGGTGCTTCAGTAATGTAAATGACTGGGAGGAATGTACAAAAATAAGTAAATGGATTATGAAGTTATTTAAATATAAGGTTATCATATTTCAAGGCAGTTGTTATCAAAATATATAAAAAAGAGTTATATATGTTAAATAATGCCAAAAAGCACAAAGAAAAGTTAAACTATCTTACCTGCCTGTCACTACTAAATTAGAAATAAAGGATGCATTTATAAAAGAGGATGTAGACACTATTGTGAATAATCTGTAAATAAATACAGTAGCAGGACCAAATGCATTTATAGTCCCATGCTGGAAGGCTCTAAAAGGAGTTTTTAGTTCTATAAGAGACTAATTTAAAAATGAGAAGCAAGCAGGTGAGTTCCCTTCAGAAGAAACAAGAATTAGAAAATCCTTATTGGAGCAAGGTTTGTCTAGCAGCAACTAGAGCAGGTGCAATGGTGGATGATATGGGAAGTATTATTTCCCCTCCACTGTGGTATNGACTAATTTAAAAATGAGAAGCAAGCAGGTGAGTTCCCTTCAGAAGAAACAAGAATTAGAAAATCCAGATTGGAGCAAGGTTTGTCTAGCAGCTCAGGCTTGTGAGATCTGGAGATGAACCAGGAAGTCGCTCTCCGGTCATCCTCTGAAGGAGGAATTCCCCCCTCGGACCTACTGAACACCCCTGTGCTTAGGCAAGGCCAGGTGCCTCCCACTTGGTGAGATGTAGAAAGGAATTCTCACAGAGAAATCCACCAAAATCATGAAAGGAAAAAAGGGTTTCTCTTTTCCAATATATTTTACTCCATTTTTTTTAAATAAAAGACAATTTTTCTTTTAAAGACTTTCATTTGACTGCTTGCTTCCTTCATTCAAATGATATATTTGGATTAAAGATAAAAGGAGTCAAGTTCTGAAATGTGTGCAACTGATGGTAGATATACGTGCATTAAAAGCTTAGGGGAAAACTGAGCAGGTGCAATGGTGGATGATATGGGAAGTATTATTTCCCCTCCACTGTGGTATTTTACACTTTTTTTTTTTCGGTATACTCCACAGATAATGTCTCCAGCTAGGATCCCCTACATATTTTAATGCTATAGAGTCTTTTGATAGAGAAGTTATATTCCTGTATGGGATGTGCGAGAACAGAGATGCAGAAAGGACCAGAATGACCACATTTTGGTAACCATATTGCTTTAGATCCACTGTTTACTTGCTGAACATTCCTTGCAAAGGGGCTCTCTGTACAAAAGAAAAATAATACTCTCCTTTTTTTGCTGTCTGCTGCGTAGCTCAATGTGGAAAGATTCGTAAGAACTGTAAGAATGCAAATGCAAATATCAAGGATGAAAAAGAGGTCACAAAGTATAACATATAGGATACACATGCAGAAATTTACAGAATTGTAGGCACAAATATCTATAAAATATTGACTATAATTAAAATTTAAAATGTTGATTTTTCATATGATAGGAATTAATATGATAGAAATGAAGGTGTCTTTTAGAAGAGGGACTACAAAGTTTGCCACCTCCAAAGGTGCCTTTTTGAAAAGATCAGTTAGCAACAAAAAGCAGCTCTGAAGCAGATTTTTAAACATCTGCCATTCATTCTTAGCACTACTTGTCTTTCCTCTAAGATCAGAAGAGAACAAGTTCCTGTAACTCACGGTGCGTTGCAAGCAAAAGGAAAGCAAGGGCATACCGTGCTCCACAACACTATGGTTGCACAAGGATGTAGGAAAGCAACGACAAACCACCTCTGAGCTGCTTACCTAAACTTCGGGAAAGCGGTACAAGATGCAGAGGGTGCCCAAACAAACACTGTAAAAGATTTAAAGCTTTTAAAGTGTATTCTAATAGAAAAGTTACCCAAACATATGACTAATTTTGCTGCAAGTAATGGCAGTGCAATAAGACTCTCTGAGAAGAATTCACAAATTCAATGGCCCATCAGAAGCAGGAAGATCCTAGACTTGGCACTCCCATTCACCCTGTGAAGACAAGATTCCATATATGCATGTGTTTGAATTATATTTTTAGAAATTAGCTAATAATAGATAATGGGTACTGCTAATAGATAATAGATTCTGCTAATAATAGATACTTAAGCCTGGACAGTCTTTTAACTGGCAATTCACTTAAATGAATAAAACATTACAATGTATCTGTTTTTATTCTGTTGTTTTTTTCCTAGTAGCAACTGACATAGAGGTTTATGGTTGCATGTTAAGTTGTAAAATACTCCTTTTCTAAAAGATAACATTTTATTAGTGTTTAATTTGGTTCTGATTCTAGAAATTGTTATGGGCAGCAAAATAACTTTGTATTTGTGTCATTGAATAGTTGCTTCACAGAAAATAGAGTAAAATTAAGTACCAGAAAGAGATGCATTAAAATGAGTATAAAAATGTGGTACTGTAAAAAGCTAAGGAAGTTCCTCCTGTTATATTTAAATCGTAACTTAAGGCAGTTGGAAGGGCATTTTGTAATAAACCTCCCTCTTCATAAGTCTCATGTGAACTCAAGGGAATGCTCCAATAGCGAGTTTCCCTAACTAAAAAAAATAGGTCTACAGAATAGCTTTATTGTTTAGGCCAGTTACGCTGGAAAGTGCAAATTTGAAGGAGTGAATGTAACTCAGAGACACGCAGTGGAGACAAGAGACAGCTGAAATGATGCCATGAGGTCCTGCAGGGAGATGGCAAGAGCAGGAGTGAGGAGCAGGCAAGGAGGAAGCGCAGTGCCGGCCGGGGGTGACTCTGCCTGGCCAGCAGCACACCGGGACGCAACTGAGCCCTTGCAGAAGGGCCTTGTATTCATTTTACTTACAGAGATATGTGACAATCGCTCCAGTGAATTGACCTCCAATGCTTGTCTCAGTTTATAAAATTGTAACAACTAAATAAATCAAAAACCTAATCATAATTTCTCCAATATAGTTATGCTGAAGAATTTTAACTAAATGAGAAACATAAAGAATCTGTATGATTTTATCATTAATATCGGCTGGGGCTGCAAAAGACCTAATAGTGGTACATTTCTGGGAACATCTATATTTTTCTATTAACTACAAGTAATTTTTCAGTGGCTTCTAGAAAATGTAGTTAGCAGCAAGAGGACACACTGTACTTCAAATATAGCACGGAAGATTAATTTCCACTTTAAGTTCAGAACATAACTAACTATAAAAACACAATTTGCATTTCCTTGTTAAATTATAATGGTGCCCTTTTAGTTCGAATAGGGGACAAAATGCTGCGATCAAACTTTGGAAATGGGAGCCGATGGTAGAAAGGATGAGATGCGTAAGACCATGACACCAAAAGCAGCAGCCATTTGGAAAGAAAACAGCAGTGCTACGGAGGAATGTGGGTGAAGGAAAGGCAGAAGGATAAATTAAAAAAAGAAAAAGGGGGGGGGTAGGTCTCCAAGTGATGGATTGTCATCTCAGCAGGACTTAAATGAGATCAGGCACCGTCAGGGGCCTTGCAGGAGGCTCAAACATTCTGCACAGATTAAACCACTGTCAGGAACAGGAGACTCTCTCCAGGCGCAGAGCTACCGTGCGAACACGCCACAGTTGTGCTGTACTGAGCGTGCTGGCCTTCCCACTGAGGAAGAGCCGGGGAAAAACGAAACACAGAGCCTCGTCCGCCGAGGCGAGCTCGTGTATCCTCGCCAGGCTGATGCCCGGGCCGTTACCAGGACCCTTCCTGCCCTGTGCGTGCAGCGGCAGGGCAGGAAGCGCTAACGGCGAAAAGAGGAAGCGCCTCGAGAGCGCAGCCCTGGGGCCCGGCGTAGCCGGACGGGCGGGCGGGCGAACCGCCTCGCGGCTCTCGCGAGCACCGGCCCAGGGGCCGCCCCGCAACGGCCACAGCCACCCGCGCCGCCAGCCGCGCAT
>VWPW01006535.1:0-14419 GCA_013389825.1 Crypturellus undulatus | reverse complement strand
GGCGCCGCCGTTGGCCGCGGGGCGGAGGCGGGAGCGCGGCGCGGCGCCGCGCGCGGTGTAAGATGGAGGGCCTGACGCTGAGCGAGGCGGAGCAGCGCTACTACTGCGACCTCTTCTCCTACTGCGACACCGAGAGCACCAAGAAGGTGGCGTCCAACGGGCGCGTCCTGGAGCTCTTCCGCGCCGCGCAGTTGCCCAACGACGTGGTCATGCAGGTAGCCGCGGCGGGACGACGGCCTCGGCCCCGCGCCGCCGCAGCCCCTTGCGGGGTGCCCCGCCGCCGGTAGCGCGAGCCGGGCTGGGGCCGGGCTGAGCCGGCCCGGCGGAGAGAGGGGAGGGCGCGGGGTAGTGCGGGCCAGGCCGCGAGGCCGGGAGGGGTCCGCGCAGGAAGGTGCCCGGCCCGCCCCGTGATGATGAAGCCCCAAAGTGCTTTTGGGAGGTGAGGAGGGTTCGTCCTGCCAGCGGGACGAAAAGCAGCACGGAAGAAAACCTGTGTTTTTGTGCGCAACCGAAGTGGAAGCGCTTCGTCTATGTCCTGCAGTCTTTTTGGGGTATTCAGCTGGTGTTAACTTACCTGTAGTCATCAAAACACTCTTAACAATGAAAAACACAGTCTTAAGATAGAATTAGGCCTATGCTTGCACACAAGCATGAAGAATTTTACTCTTCTTGGCCAGGTAACGCACAAAAGCCTTATTTGTGCTGCAAAGCTACCAATGCAGGAAAGGAAAAGTCTGCTCTGATATGTCTCATAATTATTGAGGAAACTATGCACAGGGAGCTACACTTAATCAGCAACAATTTGTAATAATTGTTGCATTTGGAAGTTGCTCTTGTCAGCTTTAATGCCTAAAAGTTTGCCATGTTTTGAACTCCCCTGGAAAAATGCTCTAGGTAAAACTGCGTTTAGAAAGGACATTCTCTATCTTATGCATTTTTATGCACTTTTTAGATAAGCAGCCCTTTTAACAAAGCATACACACTTCAGTGTACATACTTCAGTTTTTGCAGCTTAGTACCAGATTTCAGGAGAATACTTAGGCTTATCAGGTGTTACTGATAATGTCTTTTGGGCCCAATAAAAACAACTGCATTAGATAAAGGAGTTTAAGGTGTCTTCAATCACTTATTCCAACTTAGTAGAGAGGTAGTTATCAGTGTTTTTCCCATGTTTATTTTCCATAAAACTTGTCTGGGTCACTGTTTAACGCAAGAGCGGAAAGACGTGGTGTTTTGGGTACAAGTGGCCATAGACTTTATTCCTGCTTGTTGCAGAGAAGGTAGAATGCTTTCCTGCAAAGTAGAACAAATCTGAAGGAAATAGAAACTGCTTGGGCATCCTTCCATGGATTCTAAATAAATTGTTAACGCAAGAAGCCGACCTGGCTTATCACAGTAGTGATCTCAAGGAAAACCTTGCCATTAAAACAGCAAACAAGATGTTAGATCGCTTGAGAAATGAGGCTGTAAATAATACGAAGAAAGTCAAAATGCCCCTAGCAGTTTGGCCCATTTCAAATGTCTTATACAGTCAGTATTGGTCACCTGTGGCGTACGTTGTATTTGTGAGAGAACCAGTTACCTAGTGTGGTGGTGTTTTTTTCTCCTGTCTTCTCTCTCATAGCTACCCAGTTATGTTTTCTGAAGCTCCTGGTACTTGTAAGGAACCTATTCCCATTCTTATATTTGGAATTCTTATATTTTATGGAATATAAATACAGTACTAGCTAGTTTTGTGAATACTGATACTTTTACATATGTTTAGTTTATTAAATTAGTGCGAAAAATGCTGTTACTCAAATAGGAAGACTTGAGTTCAACAGGACTGAATAGTCTTGAGGATCTACCAGTAAGCTTTTATCTTCAACAGTGCAGCTCTCTAAATACTTTTGAATAATTCAGGTTGATGCTGCTGCAGATGAAATGTGTGACTTGATTGCGCTTTTAGGCGCTTAAATTGTTTTGTTTGCAAACCTGTTGTTTTGGGACTGGATATGTCTACAGATGTTCTTGCAGGTAGTTATGTTTGTGTGAGATTTCTGTCCAGCAATAGGAAGTTTTACACATGTGGCTAATTTTCTTTTTCTTGTTTCTTCCTCTAGGGAACACTTTCATCTGTGTGGTAAATTGTATATATGAACATAACTGAAACAGTTAAGGTTGCTGTACACAAATCCTACACCATCAAAACAGTAAAAGCCTGGAAATGAAAAGCTAAAAGGCTGTGCAGTATATATCCACAAAGGGATACCCTTATCATTGCCACAGCAATAATGCCACAACCTCAGCTTCTCGCATGAGAAAGCCAGCCTTTCATTAACCTGTATTTCTGCCTATTTGTGCATATCCTTGACATTAGCATTGAGGTAGAAGATTTGCATAGAGTAGTGAATGAAAGGATATATGTTTGGGTAACAAGCCCAGCTGCTTCACAACAGCTGGGACTTTTTAAGCTGCTCTCAGGGTGTGGTTTCACATGGCAGCTAAGCCAATTGATGGTCACTGCTGCTCAAGGAGGTGGTTCAGTTTCCCCCAGCTATGTAGTCCTGCACCAGTACTGTCTAGTACTGGTGTGTGCAGGTTTCAGGGGCTATGCAGGCAAAGCACGAATCACAGATTTTATTTTATTTTAAATTCTGTATTGGATGACTTTGGGGTTGAACGCATGTCAGTGCTGGCACAAGCAAGGAAGCAGGAAAACTGCTCGTTGATGCGGGTGAAGAGGAAAAACATCATATTTAACAGTGACTGGATGTATTGGTTGTGCATGAATTTCATAACAGCTTAAATCACTTGAAGTTGGTGCTGCCATGTTTTCATTTCTTCTCTTAGGCAGGCACCAACAGGCAGTGAGGTGGTTCCAGGAGGTTATACAGCCAGGCTTGTACAACATTTTTTGTTGCATGGTTGGTGGTTTGGTGGTTTTTTTTTTTGTCAACTTATCTCTCAGCTGGCTTAGCTCCCTGAGCTCATGGCTCTGTTGGATGTACATTAGTACTGGCATAAGAGGAGGGAGGCAGGACTGCAGAGCAGGAGTGATGGGAGTCTGGTGGGACTGCAGCAGTCCCATTCCACGTGGCTGCAGTGGAAGCACCTCTGTTTTGTGTTGTTATCTGACAGAAAAAAATGTGGTTGGTTTAGGAATGTGCTAGTACAGGAGTAATCCTTCTCCAGACATAGAGATCCGATACAGTAGTAATTGTTTTCTGAAGATGGTACCAACTTCTGTGCAAAATTAAAGGATTGAATATACTGACTCTGATACTTCTTTGGTCTAACCACAGATTTAGTGCTGTGTAAGTATATGTGTTTACATGGCTATTATTGAGACTGCAGGTATTAAATTTTCATTTTCTGAATTTGAAGTTAGAGTTTTGGCTGATAAAAATGTGTGGAGGGTCATATGCTGTAGAAACATTGCCTGAATTTTCTTTCTTTATTCATAACTTGAGTGAATTGACAACTGTCAACACATCAAGTTTCTTCATTTTGATTGCAAACAAATATGAAATCACCATCCTGATCCTAGCAAGAAAACTAATGCATAATTTCATTTGTTTCTAGTAAATGAGACTGATTAAAGTATCTGTGGAATAAAGCTAGTTTCATTTTATGTTAATAGAATTATTATATACACATTTTATGAATAAAAGATAAATGAACTATAAAGTCTGATACTTCAGGAACTGTTAATAGTTTGATACATAAACCAGTAGTGAGCTTAACTCTGTAGTTTCTTTTGACTGGTAATATGACAATAGGTGTGAATGCTGAGGCCCTCACATTCATGCTGTGTATGCATGCCAGAAAATTTTCTTTGAACTAGTTCTAGCCTGGTCCTGTATACTGAATAATAGAATGAATTCATTAGGGTGTGCTCCTAAAGTGATTTAGCTCATACAAAATAAATTTGTGTGCTCTGAGGTAGTTCCACAATATGAACTCAAGCAGAGAGGATGTCAGGAAACTTCCTTCAAAAGCACATTCCCGATAGGAACTAAAATAGTAATGTAGACATACCGTTAAAGTCAGTTCTTGTTGCCTGTGTTCTAATGCTGAAAAAAGTATTGTGAAATTCATTGTTTATGCATTGGATTTTTCAATCCCACTTTTCAAATATTATATTTTGAGAGATGAAAATTTCGTGCCAAAGACTCTAATACTGCCTTTGTAGAGTTCCTGCTAATGTGATTTAGGCACATAAAAATTTATGAATTTGCACTGTTTGCTTTATGAAACCCCCGTAGATGAGAATATGGTGTTAATATGAAATCAATTTGCTGGCATTGTGCACTGTTTACCTGCTTCTAATTTTAATATTAGAACTTTCTTATGATAAAGGAATTGTGCAATTACACTAAACTACTTAAATTACAAATCTGCTTTTATTAGCCTGCTAAAACCTACTTTCTAGTCTTTGTTTTGGTAGTGAGTTTCAAGCCCTTTTTTCATTTCTCAGGGTCTCTATGCCCAGAAGACAGGTAAGCTTTGATTTGGTCATGTATATAAAAAAATTACTGCCACTATTTGTCTACTTCAACCCTCTATGAGAAGTTACTGCTTTCACAACAGTAGTTGTAGGACAGTGTACATCTGTAATACAGGTTGGTTGTTGTAAAGTCCAGACTTGACTGTAAATCCCTGTCCATGAGCTACGGTTTCTGGACCGTGCAGAAGAACAGTTCAGGCACATTTTCCCCTCTGATCTTGGGCTGATGAGTTTGGCGGACATGGGGAGCAGAAACCGGAGGGAATAGTAACTCCCTGAGCTGCCAGAGGTTATCTGTGAACCTATGCTGCTCGTTGTAGTGTTTTGTGGTGCTGCAGTTTAAGTGATAGCCTTCCAAATATCTGAAGTATTCACTGAATACGGAACGTTGCTTGTGATTTCTTTTAGTTATCGGTTGATTTTTGTTTATTGTTTTGTCTCCCTTAGCTAACAGTAACTGTGATAGAATACACCTAATTTGAATTCAATAGGTATTTTAATTTATTAAGCCATAGGGAGAACATGGCAAAACAGAGTAGCAGATTCTCAGTTTAAAATATTGGTTATTTGGGTTCTTATAGAGTCTAGATATACAGAGAAAGGGGGCTAAGAAAATAAAGTTCTTCATAGTGATTTTATTGCTGCAATTAATGTTTCAGTTTTTCCTACAGAAAGACTACCTGCTTATCAAACCACTAGAATTCCCTAATTGACAACTGCAAATAGAAGCTGAGCTAAAGCGTGCTTAGGATTATCTGTGTGGTAGGGACATGCAGAAGAGTCAACTCTGTGTTCTGATTAATATCTTTTCAGGGCTGGGGGGTTAGAATTTCTTATACAAGTTCCATGCCTTTCAGCTGTTTGGGTCTGGACTATGTAAAAAAAAAAAAATACATAGCACTTTCAAATCTTTACACTCTGCCCAACACACACACACACACACACACACACACACACACACACACACACACACACACACACACACTGCGTAAAGAGCTTTCTTTTCTTTCTATTGGGCACAGAAGCCCAATATCTTTAATCACTTAATTTTGTATTTAAATCTTAGCTTGGACAAACTTCCCCATATAATTGGGGTATGTGTTTTCTTACTTTAAAACTTACAGCTTTTTGCATGTCATTTAAGAACAAAA
This sequence comes from Crypturellus undulatus, assembly GCA_013389825.1. Classification (NCBI taxonomy): domain Eukaryota; kingdom Metazoa; phylum Chordata; class Aves; order Tinamiformes; family Tinamidae; genus Crypturellus; species Crypturellus undulatus. The sequence goes on along the minus strand of VWPW01006535.1, from coordinate 8,779 downwards.
TTAGTGTAGATTTCTTCTGAGGAATATTAATAGCAGTATACTATTGCAGTATTTTTCCAGTATGGAAATGTTTAATTACCTTTAGTATTTTAATTAGTTTGCATGTTGTCATATCTCAGCAGCATTTAGTCAGAATAATCATATTTTTTTTTTAAAGCAAAGGCAGGAAGTTAATGGCAAAACTTTATTATTGTAGATAAGGCCCATTAGACTTGTATTTGTGCTTAGCTGATTTCTCAAATGTAATTGTTTTGAGCCTTTGAAATTGACCCAGAATTCCTACTGTACAGTGTTTTATATGGTTAGTAATTCCTTTATAATTGTGGATGCAAACACAGAGTGCAGCTATTTACTGTTAGCAAGGCTCAGTGTTGTTTGCAAAGTACTTTTTTAATGTCCCATCAGAGGATTAATACCCATTATGATGTGGTTGTGTAGAATTATAAAATCTTTTCAGAGGTCCCAGAGTCCTTTGTGTCAAATGCAGCTACCAGTTATTGTATAAAATTATCTGTTGTAAACCTGATTTTTCCCTCTAAAAATGATTTTTAATAAGTTTTTTGAGCTCTTCCCTAACCATCTGTGAATTATTGCTCCTATCATGCACTTTGAGAGAAATTCCATATACGTGCAGCTTTCTAATTATTGTGTTGCAACTACCTGAAAATACTTGACTTCGGTTTGGGAAAGGAAAAGGTATCATGGGTAAGAAGGTTCCATTCATCGTCCCTCTAGTTCTGCTGCTGTTCATCGTGCGTGAATTTAGCTGCCTGTCATTACTGAATCTTTCCCTGGTATTTATAAGGAGGCTTTTTTTGGGTGAAGGTTAAAATACTTGTGGGTTTGTAAGTACTCTTGAAATGATGTCCTATTCAGTTACTTCTGTTCTGCCACTACTGCTGCTCTGGAATGTCACAAATCATAGTTTCAGTTTCACTGCTTTTTGTCTGCTGCTTTTGTACTAACAAAGTGAAAGCCAGACTCCAAAGCTACCAAGACTCCTCCTAGAAAAAGCTTGCTTTCTGCATCTCCCTTTCTTTTTTAGGGGTTGGACACCCTTCTAAACTAAATTCCGAAGTACAGGGACAGAATCATTCTTTTGAGACTTAAAAATGATGGGTCATTCTTTGACCAGTTAATTAACTTTTGTTCTTTTACTTATGATGTAATAAATTTTGTATTACATTTGATTGAAACATGTATTTCAAATCTGAAATCACCCATAGCATGGGAAATTTTGACTCTGAGTATTTGTATATAATTAATTGTCAAAGTTAATCAACAGGGCCTTCTACTGTTGATACTTTAGCAGTCCACTTCTGCTGTGGATGGCATTCTCATTAATGATTTGCTGCATGTTGGGTACAAAAATAACATTATTGATATGTTCTTCATTTTAAATTTTGAATCAAAATTAATTTTATTTGATTTTTATTAAATAGTCTAAAACTGAATATAGATTTCTGATTTTTTTTAGCATTTCTAAGAATAATTAGTTCATTTTGAATATATTGCTTTTTATTAAAAGGTTAATGCTAATATGCATAGCAAAAATGGAGAATCATGTGATAAACGTTGAATAACACCTATATAGACTGTCTGGTTTAACTCAATTTAAGTCTTTATCAGGTATGGAAAGACTAAGGTGTACACTTGTCTTTGCAGCTCTGGGGCGTATTTTGCATACTGTTCTTGATAATCATTCTGTTTAAGCATTGAAAAGAAAAATCTTTTTTACCAATCAGGACTGGAACAGGTTGTAGTCTCCGTTCTTTGATGCATTTAAAGACTGACTAGGCATGGTCCTGAGCAACCTGCTCTCCAGCTCATCCTGCCTTGAGCAGGGAAGCTAGAGGTCCCTTCCACCCTCTGCTACTCTTTAATTCTGTGCAAGTAGCTTTGGGTTTATAACCCAGACAAGAGCTCACACCGGCAATACAAAATGAAGATTCATGTCAGGCCACAGTAGGTCTACTAAAACACCTCAAATTAAGAATGCTTATAAACTAGGACCAAACTTTGCATTGTTTAGCTTCTTTCTGTCTTAATATACAGTATATATTTGTATGTGTATAAATATAAAATACTTAAGATATATTTTTGTGAATAGCATACTTGTGTTAATATCTTGGTTCCGATGTAATAATAATGAATAAGGTCACTGTGCAACCTTCTGTCTTTTCCCCTTTCCCCACTACCCGTGTTGCCATTGCTGGCCTTCAAAAGGAAAAAGTTACTACTTTACCTACAAACATATGAATGAAAAATCTTTCATGAAGGTGTCCCATGTGCTTATATGTTGCTTCCTCTGTTTTTTTACTACTGAAGAAGCCTTTGAGCATTGCTGTTGTTCTTCTGTATGCATAGTGTTCACAGATCATAGGCTGGCTCTGACTTACAGAAAAGTGTGATATTCTAGTAATCTTTCCAAGAGAATTTAAGTTCTGAAAAATGCATTTCACTGCATTTCTTGGGGGAAAAAAAGGAAGTTTGTTCTACTTCATCTGGAGTGTTATTTTAGATTTTTTAGATTTTTTTAGATCTTTCACAAACCCAAGCCTTCAAGAACCTCTTATCAGAAGCCTGCATGTTAAAATCAAAATACCACTTCCTGTGTGCCTGCTCTACACCAAGTCGCAGTGGAGTTGTTGCTGCACCCTTGCAGTATGGTAACGTTAATGTACAACTTTGTTTTCTATGTGTTTTGCACTGATCTTTGCATCAGCAGCAAGCAGTTCTGGAGCTGTCACCCCTGAATCACTTAATTGCAGTAGTGTGACCTGAAGATGTTCCCAGCTCAGGAGAATGGCTATGGAGGATTGTCTCTTGAAGATAACACTGCATTCCTTAACAAATTTAAATTCCTTATCCTACCTAATCCTAGGGAGATTAAGGTGGTAAACATAAATCTCAAAGAAGCAATCCCAATTTTTGATCCTGTCTCTATAGCTTATTTCCTGCAGAATATTTAAATCCTCCTTCAAGGAGGTTATGAATAGGCTGTTTGAGGTATGTTCAGACTGTCAGTCCACAAAGGCTTCACTAGATCTTAGCATTCAGTGATTTTACTCATCCTTCAATTGTCTTTCTGATAGTATTATATGCTGTTTTTGAAATAATAGTTAGTTTAACTATGTATGGGTGGATTTTGCAGCTACTTGTTCAACAGCATAAGAATGTTCCTTGTGATTAGCTGTTTTTCTGTATCCATAGCTTTTTTCTTTTCTTGATTCTTAAATCCTGTTGATTTTCAACATTTATCTTTGAATTTGTGTTTGTTATTTATCATATTTGTCTGCCGTAGTGGATGACCTAGTTATTAATCCACTATTTAGCAAGCTACTTATTAGCTCAAAAATGACAATTTTTAACTCAGCACTGACTTTGAAATTGCCCGAGGCCGTTACTGCCTGATGGTTGCATAGGCTCCACATAGCAGTGTCGCTGCTTCCTGTCATAAAGAGGTTTTTCAGAGTCTGCTCAGTTATTCATCTGTCAGTGTTAGACCACTGGATCTACAAACTTTTCCTCTTTTATGTGTAGTCAAGTACAAGGATATTCATCATCTTCCAGGAAACAATGCTCTAAAGAAAGGTATTGGTCTTGTCTTCATCCTGATGACTATTAACTGCCTGTTGTTGAATCTCCAGTGCTTTAATGCTGGTACTCAGGAGTCATTACTTTCATCTTTAGTTTGCATGGGGACATTTTATTTCAGGTGCTGGTGCCTCAGAGTTTATCACTGGAGTTGTTTCTTAGACTGTTACTTGCTGTCTCATGGCCTTTGTAGTGTGACGGGACACAGATATTTTGGTTTCCTTTTAACTAGCAAACTTTAGAAAAATGCCCTGCTATACTCTTAGTTTTGTTCCAGACATCATGCTGCAGAAATACTATAGCAGGGAAAGCCAATTAATGTAGGTGCTGTAGGACAACATAGGAAGTGTAATGTAGATATAATCAGGTGATTTAATAAGGCTAGCTCCTGTTTAGTAGGATTTGAGTGCTGAGCACAGTCCTAGGCCTCCTGGTCTTTTGGGGCCTCCTTTGGATGTAAGTATTTGTCAGCTCTCAACACCTTCCTGTATCAGATTTCACAACAACCTATTCTGATGGGAGCCTAGAATTGTACGTATGGTAAAGAAACATGCAAGCACCTTTTCTGAGCCATTTGTAGTTCAACTGTAGTTAATAAACCCGTCAGTCTGTGTTGAAGTGCCCTTCCTGTTGACAACAGTGCTGAGGCTCACAGGCTATCTTCACAGTCCAGGAAAGATTGGTAGAAATTCAAAATATGAATTAATAAATGTGTAAATTTCCCAAGAGCAGAATTTATACCACATTGGTAACTAAACTGCCTTTAGACAGACATGTTGCTGCAACACGATGCTGACAGCAGCAGGCAGGTCACATGTTTTAAGAAAATCAGAGGAGTTTGAACTTACAGGCTCATTGAATTTGGAAGGGACCATCTAGTGCAGCCTCCTGATGCAAAAGAACTAGCACTTAGTTCACAGGTTGTTCCCTCTGGGCAGCCTATTGCAATGCTTAAATCAGCCTCATAGCTGACAGCAGCACCACCTCTACTTTATGTGCAGTTGGAACCTTCTCTGTTAAAATGCATAACCTTGGTCTCTTTCTCCCTACCAGCTTACTGCTTCTGACTGTCTTCTCAGTCTATTCCTTTTTGGTTCTGGAAGGCTGCTATTAGGCCCACTTCTACCACAAAGTCTTTTCTTAAGCTAAATGTACCCAGTTGGTTTATTAAAATAAAACTAAACTTTAAAAAATCTGAATAAAGCTGCATGCACACAAATTTTATTCTTGTCTACAGCAGTGGTATGCATAAAACTTTTCATAGTAGACTCTGTATTACTAGGATTTTTGAAGCAATGTTTTACATCTGTTCTCTGGCAAATTCAGGGCCTAGTGTGTGAAAGTGGTGTCTAGAAGTATTCATTTTAAACCTTGAAAGAAATCTTAAGAACAACAGGATATGGAAAGAAAGCTTGTAAAAGTATTTAAGTACCTGTTGGCAACCACTGTACATGCTTATTCTTAGAATGTATTTATTTATTTATTTATTTACTCATGATGACTCTGCTCTGACTTTAGGAAATGACAAAACATATATGAACTACTTAAAAGTATAGGGAGGATATATGAATTTCAGTTCTCTGCTGCTGTCTACAAGCAAGGGAGACCACATCTCCAAGTCGAATTTTATAGATTGAATTGACTTGATTTTCACAGTACAAAGAATGTTGAGAGTATTTAAACATCAGCTGTATATGTGTAAGATACTTAAAACATGTGGCTTTATAAAGAAAAAAAAGTTAATTTTTTGTGCTGTTGTTTCGTACATAATACTTCAAAAGAAAAATCAATAGTGGAGTAAGTTGCTGACGAGAGTATTTTACTGCTGAGTTAGGTCATTGAGATCAGTATCCAGCCTTTTGGCCCCTAGAGTAATTAAAAATGCCTGAATTCATTTTGGAACTAATTAAAGTGATCCTGTATTGCCACAGAAAAATATTTAATAGAGAGGCTAGGAGTGTTCTGGGCAACTACTAATGGCCTCCCCACCTTGCTGTAGTAGCTGTGCTCTGCCTTGCTTTCTCTTTCCTCCTTCTCCCAACTTCCTGCATCTGAGAAAAAGCAGGGCGAACATTTCAGTAGATTTTCTCAAAATTCATAGCAAAGTACTCTTTTCAGTTTTACCTGGATACCTGGAGAGGAAGGGAATAATGTGGTTGTCTGTGAATATCGCTGTTCTCAGTTACATTTCTTAATTGATCTAGAGCATCTGTGAGACCTTAAAGTTCTGTGTTCTCGGTCAGTCCCAAAATGTTTGTGTGTGGATGCTTGGAGGTGTTTTTAACACATGGTTTATAGGGCTGTTGTACAAGTTGGAAGCTATGAGCTACAGTAACCCTCTGTCAGAGGAGGCTACCAGATACTCTTTGCAGTTATCCAGGTTTTTTACTTTTTATAAGTTCTTACCTCTCCTTTGAAATCTCTTCCGGGAGAGACTTGGACAGAAGCATGTCTCTAACATGCTTAGTAACATGCTGTTCAGATTCATCTGAGAATTGGTTAAAAATGTTCATCTTTGTTTTTGGAGTGCATCTGACATAATAGAATTCTAATAATGCTGAATGCTCTTTAAGTATCCTTTCTTTTTTGTAGTTGGAAAAACAAAGACATCAGAGCTGCTAATAGAATAGTTCATTAAAAATCTAGGATGTTTATTGGGTGGTCTCTTGTAAAAGAGTTGGAAAAAAAGAAACACGATCCCAGTCTCTGTTCTATCACGTAGTGTATCGTTATAAAACCTAGATGAAAGAAAAGATGTTTAATTAGCCTCAAGTTCTAGGTTTGCTATTTTTTCATCAGGAATGCTATATTGTTTCACCCTTGCTACTAATATTTAGAGATTGGATATTGGGTATGGAAGTGTTATTGAAGCTTGCATAAAGAACATAAGCATTTAATGTAAGCTGTGCTGATGTTAAGTGTACTAAATTGTTTCCATATAGCAGTTAGCATTTTAACTTTCTTCATGGAAGTAACATTTTTTTCCTTATTTATTTCTTTTTGCAGATCATGGAACTGTGTGGTGCAACAAGGCTTGGCTATTTTGGAAGAAGTCAGTTTTACATTGCTTTGAAACTTGTTGCTGTGGCCCAATCTGGTCTCCCTCTAAGAGTGGAAAGTTTAAATACAGGTAAATTAAAGGATAGGGGAGGGGGTGGTTAAGTCACCAAGCAGAATTATTGTAATTGGCTCAAAGATTATGAATAGAGCATGCTTGTTAAATACTGGAACCGTCTTATATTTATTATGTTGTTACTTTTTTAAAAAAATGAAAAGATTAAAAATAAATTTAGAGAGAATGAGGGTAAATGTTCTTTCCACACACCAAATGAGGTGTCTTACTCTACTGAGAAGATAAGCAGTGTTTTCATCATGGGCGCGAATGGGTAAATACAACTGACTGGGGTAGGTACAAGCTCATTTCCTAGATTGCCATGTGATATTTTTTTTTGTGTGGTACATGCTGTAAGTAGAAGCAGCAAAAGGACTAATTTGTTTTTGAAGGAAGACAAATGTAATGTTATCAAGGTTTTGTAGTTACAGAATTTACTGAGCTTTAATTGCTGCAAATGAGAGGTTATCTTTTCCAGAGCTGCTCTACATTCCTTTGTTATACACGTGGCTTAGATATTCCGATTTTCAATCTTCTTAGTCCAAATAGGGAGATTAATGTTTTAAGATTAACATTTTTCTAGAGGAAAAACCTGACTTGCAAAAGAGTCTGTCTTTAAATGGTGTGTTATCAGCCAGAATTAGCTGTGGTCCTAATTAGAAAGACCGTAGTGGTGATAGTGAAGTAGGAACAGGAGCTGGCTCTCGGAGAAGGGCTCAGGACAGCTCAAAAAGGTTTGATTCTAGGCTCTACTGAGCCTACTGGTTTGCTGTTACATAGGTGGAGCCCTGTTTCAGTTGTTCTGTGGAATGAAAGGAGATTTAGAGAGGCTCAGTAGTGAGTTTAAGCCATTGCAGTCATTTGCAACAAGTATACAATTCTCAGCTTAGAGGTATCTCTGGAGCACAACTTTGCATCAGGGTGACATCTCTGATAGTTTTTTTGTGAAATACATGTTGTGATGGAGTCGAAATAAAGATAGGAGTCCTTACGTAAAAAGGATGAAGATTAAATGGAGTTGGTAAGGAAACTTTGTTAAACCAAAATTTGATAACCTGAAGTATTTCACAAGGCTATTGAAGAGAGAAATTGTTTGCTTCAGCTTTGCTTCTACAGCAGTAGAAGCAAAAGAAGCTTGGCTTCATGGTTTCTGTAGCTTTTTGGAAATACATAGACTTTACCCAGTTCTCATTTAGTATTCAAGTTCCTTGCTAACAAGCCACCAAATCAGCATGAATTCTTTTCTTATTTTTTCTGCTGATTGTTTCCAAGATCTAAAACATAAGTGTAGTAGAAAGTTCTGGAATTCAGTAGTTAAAAAAGGGACCTTCAGCTCAATATTTTATAGAAATACGTGTCATGAATACATGTGAAACCTGATATAACACCAGTTGTGGAATTGCTTATCAACATTCATTGAAGGAGGCAAGGACTAAAACTGGTATATGCAGTTTTATTCAGATCGGTTGGGTTTTAATGTGAGGCGTCTTAACCATGACCAGATTTTCTAATTAAAAAAAAAAAAAACTTGACTCTTTAGAATATATATGAAGGAAAGAATTGAAATTAAAGTACAAAATTAATTCTAAAATACAAAAATAAACTATTGTAAAATTAGCCATTGGAACGTGCATAATATGATACATTTCCTTGATTCATGAAAATGCTAGGAATACTTTAATGGTTTCTAGACTTCTAGGAGTAACTTTCTCTACTTGTTCCAAACCTACCAAATGTAAATGTAATTGACAGGACATTTATTTTTACGCTAACTGTTTATAGCTTTGGTTGTCTGTTGCCTTGGTTGCAGTCCTGTTGCTGAAGTTCCTGTGCCCAAAATGATTCAAGTGCTGTTGTAGCAGCTGCTAAAAAGCTGAAATAGGGCATGATTAAAAATTTCACAAAATTATTCTGAGCTTGGGTTACCTTCCTGTGTGAACTGGGACCTACAGACTATCTCTAAGAGATCTGGAAGAGCAACTGTTAGAATCATTCCAAAACTAAGCTACACCCTGATGTCAAAGTATAATACTTAACAATGAGTTAAGAATCATAGAATCATAGAATGCC
>VWPW01006527.1:20608-78439 GCA_013389825.1 Crypturellus undulatus | reverse complement strand
TTTTTTTTTTAAAGAAAAAGGGGGATATGTTGGGGGACATGTTGGGGGACATGGGGAGATCTTTACAGGCCTCAAGTGAGGCCTAGGTCTGTGTAGGCCTTGGGCTGCCCAAAGGTGACCCCTGTGCCTGCACAGGCTCAGTCATGCCACTTGGCAGGACTGAGTAGTCTTGCAGAGCACCAGGTGGTTCTGCACACCCATGAAAGAACATTCGGGCAGCCCGAAGGTGGGGGCTAGGCACTCCTCGAAGGTGGGGGCCGGAGCAAGCAGCTCCAGCCCACCTGCTGTGTGACAGGGGAGCGCAGCTAATGAGGACATCTTGGCAACAGCCCTCACTCAATCATGTATCTCCCTCCTCCCATCATCCCTCCTACCGTTCATTATATAAAAGCTTATGTTAGCTGTAATAAACTTGTCGTTTGACCCTGAACCATATTGGTTACGTCTTTTGTCAGCCGTCCGGGTGTTTAGGCAGTCGGTGCTGCCTGTCTGCATATAGGGCGCTGTCGGTGCGGCTAAAGCCCTGCGGAGCACCCCACGACCTCCTCACCTTGGGTGGGTCTGACCTGACTGGGCCAGTCCGAGAGAGTGCCCCGGCGCGGCGGCGTCCTCCTTCCGGCCCGCGACCAGACATTGCAGAGGATCCAGGATTCCGGAGGGTGAGACAAGCCGGTTCCCCGGCGGGGTCCAAGATCACGCGTGGAGGGTCGGCGCGTCGGCCAGGCCTGAAGATCTGCGGCCTAGTGCCAGCCCCGGCCAGAAACCCGCGACACTATTCCTTATAAACAGCATGAAGAAATGAGTGACAACTATGTTCTGATAGGAGAATATATTCCCTCTGTATTATTATGCAGTCCTTGAGCCCCAACCAAGGGGCTCAAGCACTTGAAGCACATAAAGATGTACTTAACTGAAAATATTAGTCTGACTGAAGTCTAATTCTACATTACCTTTTATTTTGGGAATTCCTGAGAAGTGTTCCAAGTTATGTAAAAATGTATCTTTTTCTTGTTTATTTTAGCAGCGCTTCAAACTCTCCCCAGTAGCATAGAAGAATCTAAGAAAAGTTAAGAATGAAAAACAAAGTTTAAAACATTCTTATAGTCAAAAAGTAGCTGTCCCAAGCTAATGTCATGTAATTAAAGTATGTCACAAAGACATTAGTACAATCACTTTAGGCTCTTCTTCCATCCACTGCTCAGAGGTAGGAAGAAAGGCAGAAGTTGCTACATGATTCTAATCCAAGACAAAATACTGTATTATTTGGCAGATAAAAGACTGTCATAACTGATAGCAACTATTTACTTACCTGTCAGGTCCATCATTCCCTTATTGAAATAAGAATTTGTTTCAATTGAATATGTATACATACTCCCAGTTAAGGATTTAGACTGTTGTGAAGTCTCATAAATTTGGCAGGTCTTAAAATTTAAAGCAAAACTTTACTGAATTCATTCATCTGTGGCATACTTGGTGCATCCAGTCAGCTCTTAAAAAATATTATTTAACATTACTACATATCAAAAATTTTAAAGGCATTTGCAGACCATATTAGTGGTGGGTATATAATACCGTTGAGCTGATGGCATTAGAATGAGCAGATAATAATTCCTGTCCATGACGGTCCTTATTGTAGAAGCCAAAGAGATCAAGTGCATGTGCTCTTTTTCAAGAAAAGTCAAAACTGAAGTGAGTTTTTCTTTTTTGTTCTTTATCATTCCTCCTTCATAATCCTTGGTTTTTCTTCTTGTCTCTTTCCCAATTAAGGATTTCTTCCGTAGCCATATCCACTGATCAGTCTAGATGCATAAATATGCATTTATTTTTATAATATAAAGATGATGGTGTTATCAGTTTCTATATATAGAGATTACTTACAGTATATTTTGTATATAGTGTAGTATGGATATGGAGTATTTAAAGTATATTTAGTTCAATGTAGAGCAAATACAGTCTTTAAAGCATAGCAAACAGTGAAATGCCGGTAATGAGTTCAAAGCAAAGAGTCAAAGTGATGAGCATCCTCTGAGTCAGCTAGTAGGAACCAAACTAAGGTTTGGTTTTATTGAAGAACCCTTATCTAACAAGAAAGCACTCCTATGTTTAAGTGTTTTGCTGAACTGTACAGTCCTAGTATATCTAGTATATGTATTAAATAGAGTAGACGTGGATAGTGTTAACTAAACAGTTTTACATAAGAAAATGACATTTTTTTTGGATCATCTTTCTCTTTTTTATTTAATGAAACTTTAACTGAAAATAAATAAATAAATAAATAAATAAAACTGACCAAGAGAGAATAAAATTGACGAAAGCAAAGCAGAGGGTATATTTGCCTGAAACTCTCTCACTAGCAGTTTTAGTCATTGAAAATGTTCCCTCTGCATCCGAGTAAGTTTATTTGATGCTATCTGCATGCAAAACAAAGTCAATCTTGGATCAAACTTGAATACAAAAATATACATCTATGCTGATTGAAAGGCACATTTATTCAAAATTCCATAGAGTCAGTAGTCAGAAAAATGTAAATTTGTGTCACAATAAGTAGAGTTTGTGTCATGACACTCCCGTTCCCCCTTGTTGTCATCTCACTTGTTCTTAGCTAGATAGCTCAGTCAATTTTAAGAGCCATAGTCCAAATGACATAGTATACAAAAGCTTTATACGCTTAAAATTTTTGTATTAAAAATACATTCCTAGTATTTACCCTGCTTCTCTCACATTATGTCACCCTGCTCATGTCCTTGCGGGCCAGGCCCACAAGCTAGCAGCCGCGGAAGGCGTTACGCAAGTGGAGGTTTAGTGGATTAAAGATTTCTCTAGCAGTACTATTTTAAAAATTCTGCCAATCATCATCTTCATCCTTTGATATTTTCTTAATCTTACATTTCTTGAAAAGAATTACTGAAGCAATTTTCATACCATATTCAAGCTTTTCCAGGAGGCTGACAACATCTTCCAGATGGCCCATAAAGCCGATCAGAGAAAACCAGCAAATTTACAAATCATTGCTGGTTGCTGTCTAGTAGGTCTGTGGACTGTTGCAGCTCTATCGGTCATCAGTAGTTGTGCCAGTGTGAGGCAGACAGTCAATTCTCTACACTGTTTCTCATGACAATCACTTCAGGTTAAAAGTCCATCCGTCAGCAATCTTCAGTGACAACAGGGAGAGTAGTTAACACAGCATCCTAATACTTTTGATAAATGCAGCTCCTCTAAAATTAGAAAGTGAAGAGCTGGAAAATGAAGAGGGATATTCCTTCATTCACACTATTCTAAAAGCAAAGCAAAATAAAAACCTGGATGTATCTGTCATTTTTACACTGTATTTCTACTGATGTATTTTATATTTATGTATAATTCTTTCATATTGCATATTCAAAATAGTAGCAGCATTTTAGATGGATTTTCCTTTGCAATGTAAAAGCTAAAGCCTTTAATTAGCATATTTTCACTGAAATTTTCTTTCTTTGGAGCTTTTCCAGTTTCTTGGATCAATCTATAGCTCAATAAAATGAATCTTTTTACTGTCAGAAAACTTTGAAAACAGTGATCTTGTTACTCATGTAGCTCTCAGGGAAATACACAGACCAAATAGCACTACCCTCTAGTTATATATCTTGCTTGTCTTGGAGATGCATCATATGATTTTGTAATTCAGATAGACACATGCAAGTGCTAAAATGATTTTTTTTTGTAAAATACCCTTTCTAACTCACACCATTTAAGTCTTTATAACTATCCACATGAAATTATTTGGCAACTGTAGTGCTTTTAAATACATTTTAGGTTTAGACCTGTATAAAATTTCCTTGAATTGGAGTGGATAAGTTCAGTGATTACCAAACTCATTCATTCTCTCAAGTTTCCACCTGGAACCTTCTATTAAGGAATAAGGAAAAAAAGACTTTGATTTTTGCCCCTTGAAATAGAAATGTCTGTAAATGTTTATCTTAGAGACAGGCCTTATGACGCCATCACAGAATGGACATTAAAATATTCTTCTTTTTCCTCAGGCTTAAGCTCAGAGCATTATTTTCCGCTAAATTCAAAGACTGTTGCAATATCTTTGCCCAGAAGCTTCGATCAGTTTTATAAAATATAATGATGATATTTTTTGCTTAGTTACTATGGTAGTTGCTAGTCTATAAATACCAAGACAGACAGAGATTTTAGGGTTTTATAGATTTTAGCTAGTAAGACCATATGTGAAAGATATTCATCCCTGACACAAGTAGAAAGTATTGAATTCCAGGAATAACGAGTCCAACACTCCTGCTCGATGCAGGGTCAGTGCGAGCAAGGTGCCCTGGACCATGTCCAATCAGATTTTGGATATGTCCAAATGTGGAAACTCCACAGTCTCCAGTTGCTCTGCAAAAACTATTCCAGTGTTTAAATGTACAAATGCACACAAACACATCCTTCCTCTTTTATTGAAATACAATTTCTTCTGTTTCATTTTGTGTTCTTTGCCTCTTGTCCTGCCACTGGATACCACTGAAAAGAGTCTGGCGTCATCTTCTTTATTCCACCCATCAGGTATTTATCCACAAGGGTAAGATCCCCCTTGAGGCTTCTCTTCTCCATGTCTCTCAGCCTCATAAATCAAATTTTTCAAGTCATCAATCATCTTTTCAGCTTTTGACTGAGAGATACTTTGGCTTATTACTGTAATATTACCAAGGACATTTTTGGCACAATAAAGAGACAGTTTGTTCATCTATTGCCTTAAATTGGTGACAGCCATCTCTGATCATACACACCCCTGCACACACACACATACTTTATTTTTCCTTTTCTCTATTAGTTGTAAAAATGCTGCGGTATGGAGTTCAAAAAATGAGGATGAACTCAATTCAGAATACCGGCTGCAGGAAGGGTGTCTGGCTACAGGTTACCAGCAGCTTCATTGCGGAGGCAAACTGCTGCCCAGATCACAGGCTGTATGGATGGCAAGTGTCTCTCATCTGACTCTAATGACCACTTATGGTAGTCTCACTAACAAGAGGCCTGGCCTCTCATCAAGACACTGAGTAAAGGAGCTGCTGGACAAAGGAGTTAGTCTGTTTAGCAACAGAAAGATACCCAGGAGGCCAAGGGTACCAGTCAGACCCTCCAGAGGTGAAACACTGTGTCACAACTTACAGGGAATGCCGGTCAGGCAGAGTCTATGCCTAAACGAATGCTGGACAGCAACTCCCAAGACTGGAGACTACTAGCTTGCAACTTCTGTAGAAAGACTCCTTCTTCACCTTCAGACTAAATCTTACTTACTAATTGGTAAGACCATCCCTATTACAATAACACCAGGTGATGGTGGATGTTGTTATCATAAAGATTTTGCACTAGTGAATAAAATCAACTAATAAAGGCCAGTGGTTGTTGTCCCTCTGAATTATGTTACTGTTTCCTTTAATGAACTATCATGACAGGAGGTGCTTTCCTGAGTCTGCTATTGGTATGCAAGGAATGTTTAAGGTTTTGACAGTCAATGGCATCCTGTCAATATTCCCACGAACGACTGGACTCACAGACCCCAAAGGAGTGCAGAACACAAGTATTAGAGTGCAGACCTCAGACTTTAGGACAATAGACTGATTTATTCAAAGAACAAGTAGGTGGGATACAGGAGCGTAAAGGAGGTAGCAGGTCTTTGAGAAAACTTCCTCCAAATACAAGGACAGTCCATCTTCGCACATCCAAGATTTGAAAGTGAGAACAAGCTGTAGAGATGGAACTTAGATATATTTTTGGTGCATGCAGAAATGTTTTTAGGAAAACTGAAGTTCAGCTAGAACTGTAGCTGGCAAGGGACACCAAAGGCAACAAAAAGAGCTAAAGAGCTGCTGCTAAAACAAAAAAATCTGTAAGAGAATAAATAGTGAAAATATCAGTTTGCTGAAAAATGAGAATGCTGATTTAGTGTTAATAAATGCAGATAGAGGTGAGGTGCTCAATGTCTTTTTACCTCAGACCTTTTCCCTGCAAGGTCTCCCAGACCTTTGTTTCTAGAGGCAAGGTTCAAGGAGAGGAATTGCCAGTAGTGCAAGAGGATCAGGCTGGAAAACTCAATCTCCAAAACTCCTTGGAACTGGAAAGGCTGAATCTGAGGGTGCTGAGAGATCTAGATGAGCTGAGTGACCACTGTGAGGTCACTCATCTTTGAAAGGCTGTGAAACCTGTGACTGGAATAAGGTGAATATTGCACAAACAAACAACAAGCTGGTTTGTCCTGTTGAGAAAATGCTAATCTTTACGATCTCCAGGAATACAAATATATCCATTTTTAAATTGTTAAATTTGTTCAAACTATTAGATTCACCTTAAACATTTTGATCCCTGATACAGAACTGAAGTTCTTTCAGCTAATCTGTTCCTAAAAGGTATTTTGGACATTTAAGATTCAAGCAAAGAAAGTAAAAATTAAAAAAAGTCTTCAGAGAAAATGCAACCAAATACAGATGACTGTAGATTTCTGTCTGTCTCTCTTAAAAAAAAAAAAAAAAAAGATTTGTTATGGTTAATGGGGCAGAAGTCCTTTACATTACTTAGGCTGTGTATATGAATTCAGTTGCTTACTCACAGAGCTACTTTTCTAGGATGCATGTTCATTGTTTCTGATACATTAGGTAAAATAGGCCAAAGGTACACTTTAATGAAGTTGCAATTTAACTGAATTCACATTGAACTGATAGAGTGAAGGATTCATAGAGTATTCAATATAAAACGAAACTGTTGAGAGTCTGCTCTGAGGTGTCCATGTGAGTTTCTATTAGTAGGTAGCATTGCCTTTTAATAAACCCATCTGAAAACAGGGGTTCAAGGTCCCTCTAGGTCTGTATCAAAGCGCCTACCATAGTAGGTAGTAGTTGCCTACTATATGCAACCATATGGTATTCTTTTCAATGAGCCTTACAACATTTATATCACCTCTTAAAAAATACAGCAGATAACAGAAAGTTCATTCATGACAAAAAATAAACATATTTGCATGAAGCTAATGCATAATATCAGCAAAGGACATAAAGCAGATCTCACAGGGTTTGTGTTTTAAGTGGATAAAAGGCCAATCAATGTCACATATATGTCCTGAGGGGACAGGAAGATTGCCTTATAATGACACATAACCCTCTACTACGACTTTGCTATGAGAATATGTCTTTCCTATTTATCAAATTGATGAAAATCTTTAGAGGAGTTATCTGTTAATCTGCCCTCTGACTATATTAATTACAAAAATAAGATGTTTTAAAAATAGTAATTACCATATCTATGAAAGTTAAAATTTCATTAGGAAAAAGAATTGGAGAACAGAAAAATTTGATTTAAATTTGACTAATTAGTGAAAATGACAGCAAAAAGCTGATCTTAAAATGAGTTATTTGCACAATCTAGCAAAAATTAAATATCAGCTTAATTCCATTATTATAAAGCAAATAAAATTTCACCTAGCTAAGTCATAGTAAAATTATTATACTATAATGAAAAGACTTGCTAGAGGTAAATTAACATTATAATGAGTCTGGATTATACAGTGTGTGCAATTTAAAATTAATCTTCTCTAGCCAAGGACCATTTTCAACATCAAAAAGCACAAAAACCATCACTTAAACACAGGAAAATCTCTTACAGCACCTCAGGAGATACAAAAGAATTGGAGTCACATGACCCAAGCACTGCTTTCACTAACTTGAATTTTAAGGTGCTTTCAAAATTAAACGCATGATAAAATGATCTGCATCTGTGCCTCAAGGATTTCTGGTCTTATGCCTGCAAGAAGTGGCCATTGATACTCACACATGATATTTCTGGATTTTATATTTGGTAAATTAATCATTTGGTTTTCAATTTCACAGTTGTTTATCTTTCCTTTTTACTGCTTTCCAAATATATATAAGATGTTCTTAAAATATCTGGTCACTGTTTGATATTTTGTCAGAAACAACTGAGCTGCAAAGCAAGTTGACGAACTGTTCAGTTCGTGCAGCCATTATGATCACAAAATGAGCTGCCAAGGAAATAAACATTGCTATTCTTTCTGGGCTGAAATACTGTTTGCATCCTTATAAAATTGAATGACTTCATTAGGAACTCCTTAATTACAGCAGTGATCAAATATTTATCACTTTTTCTTCATGACAATATAAATCCCACTTTTTCCATTACATTGCCTTTTTAATATTTTGGGGTCTGTAAATATAACAGTTTATCAAAATATCTGTGGAGCTTGCATAAAGATAAAAGTCAATGATTTATTTATTTATTTGCTTTATTTTTTTTTTCTGAGAAAGGAGAAATGCGTAGATCTAATCAACACCCCTCAGATTTGAATTCATACTTTAGTGATTTGGGTTTAAAACAGTATATTCAGTGAGAAATTAGAAGCAGAATATAATGAAAAGACTAGGTAAAATGAAAAGACTAGATTTAAATCCAACAGTGAATTTTTGGGTTATACTTGAATTTACATCTTGCTATCATAACCATCTGGCATCTTATATTTAGAAGACACAGATTTTTGAGATCCATTTATAATATGCAGCATTCTTTTCCAAAGAGAAAATGCTTATAACAATATTAAATTATTGCAGCTTCGTAATTGAGTACCGTAATTAAAGGAATGATAATTTGGTTTGAAATTTCTGGGATATATGCTGTGATAAATCTGACTCTTACCAAAAGAAAGAAAAGGCTTCAGAGGAAAAAAGTCTATCTTAAAAAGCTTGGAATGTTTTGTTTTAATTTGCATTGTCATGTTTATGATGTTTAAGTAATGCAAATTATGTTTAAACCAAAATACACTGTAGTTAAAGCAGCAGGAGGTCTTCAAAGCGAGAAGACTTTAAAACAGTGGAGGTATGTTTTATGAATATTTATTGCACTTTTACCATGTACAAAAAAATGGAGTAAAAACACAACATAGTACCATTCTCATATATGAAGTGGGCCAGCCCATTCACAGCTTACTTACTTACTTACTTGATTCTAGTTTACAATAATAATTTCATAGTCACAGAATTCAGCTGCCTTCTGTCGTGATTAATGATTTCAGCATAACAGAGCAGCTAAACTCTTATAGAAGAACAAGTAGCTATATCAGCTAAGCACAGATTCAAAGAACATTTAAAAAGGTCCCTCTACTACTTAGTTCTTAGTCCAGACTCAGAAAATTATGTTTTTTCTCCCTGAAGTGAATGAGAATTTACATTTACCTTCAGAAGACCAAATATAATCCTGAAAACCTCTCTTTTATGGTGAATGCATAACATAAGCTAAATAAGGCCTCATAAGTGGGATACTTAGATGACCAACCTCAGTGCAGGTATTTGAGAGATACTGTTCTGAGAAGAGAAGGATTATGGAGGGTGCAGTTCATTTGCCGTTGTTATCTCGTATCCTTTGAGCTGCTCTGAAGATGTACGAAGCTGGAAGATACAACAAAAGATCTAGAAGAGACCTTACCTTTCTGGAGTTGAAGCTGTGCAGGTAGTATAAATCAAGCCCCCAGCTTTCTAAATTTTACACAGACAAGTCCATCTGGAATTTTTAAGAGGAGGATACAGTCAATTCCTAATCATTTAAAAGAAAAGTTGCAATATTTCTACAACATGATCCAGATCACCTGCAATAGGTGTTTACTAAAGGGTAGACAATACCCAGATATACATGGATATCAACCTGCCTTGCCCTTTTTCTGAGATGCCTAGTGAAACAAGACAGGATTCTCCCCATCTCCTCCTCTTTTTAAGAAAATGGAACAATACTCCTACAACATATGGAGGAAAAATCTAATTGAAGAAATAGGTGTCCTGGATTTTCCAGTCATTTTGGTCCTGAAACATTCATCACAAGCATGCTGAAGTGAAAGACTGGATAAATCAGTGTCACTACCACAGCGTCTAATGATGTTCAAGTGCACTAAAAGCACATAAAGTTTTATATCAAGTCTGTGTGTGTGTGTGTTCAGGGAAGTGATTTTCTGCAATTTCTGTTCACAAAGGGATCAAGGTTTCAGGCCTAGCCCTTCACGGCTAGTCCTCATGGCTGTCTACATTTAAAAGTTAGCAGTTTTATGCAAGCTTGTTTATTTATTTTTATTTTTGTTTATCTGTTTGCTTGCTTCATTCTGAGGCTTTTCAGTTTTTCCTATACTCTGTGTAAGGAAACTACTTGTAAATTCAGAGTGCTGTATTTTACTCTAAGGTCAGATTTTATTTTTAAAGTATAGGCAAATTTATTTTTAGTTCCAATCTATAGATTAATTCACAGGTAAAATTAGAAAAATCTCTGATTTACATCCTACATTATCTATGCATACCTATGTATAAAAACAAACAAAAAAAATTATTCAAAATTAGTTTCTTTTTAACGTTTGACTGAGAGTAAATCACAGAATTAGGATTTCTGCATGAATATCACCTGCACTATTCCACACAGGTGCAGGTATATTAGCCTCTGTTAAAAAAAAAAAAAAAAAAAAAAAAAAAACTCAGACCTTTTTACCAAATAATGAATTGCCATGATAATACAGCAACAGTGAATAGGATTAGATAAGAATACTACTTAGCATATGTCATGGAACTTAAGGATTTATGTTTTGTCTTTTTCTAATTTTTAATACTAATTACATTTGACTTAATCTAATTTGATTCAATGAATTAATATTTTGTATTTTATACCGATCCATTCTTCTTAACTCTGTTAATCTCTTTGGATGTTTCTACATGAATTTTTTGATGTCAGCTTAATGTTGACATTCTACAATAAATATATAATAATCTAGTTAATGAAAAAGAAACTAAAAATGCAGGTGTTCAACGAGTATAGACATATAGGAGGCACTATGATGATGATCAGGCACTATCAGTGATGATTCATGATATAGGAGGCACTGATAGTGAATCAACGAAAACTAATAGTTTACATTAGCTTGAGGATATTTCTTAAGGCAATAAATAATACTGTTCTAAAGCAGTATATTTTGAACTTTGCTATGAGCTGCCAGTTCCTACTGAAGATTTCTATAACTGCAGATGAAGTTATAGTGGGACAAAAACTGGCATATTCAGATTGTAACCTTGTTGTACCATTTCATTATTCAAGGCCAAAATGATGTCAGCATAGTATTCGCCCTTCCAAAGTTGGCTAGTCAACAATCTTTCATATTAAGTATCATGAGAAAAGTTGAGCGCATAAGCCTCTGAAAGAGAACTATGACAATTTTCATTGGAGTGAGTTGAATAGCCAAAGGAAATTAGGAGTGAAGATAGCTCTGTCATATTGCAATATGACTGATTTTCTTTCTAAAGTTTCAAAGTTAACAAGAGAAAAAATAAAATGAAGTGAACAAATAAAAACACAAATCTTCACAAAAAAAAAAAAGGATGAAAACAGGATCAATGAAAAGGAGATGCATGTGACAGGTACAGACTTAATAACCAAGTATTTAAGAAATAGTACACACATAGAAAGATAAGCTGAACAGAAACTGCAGAGCGCTGTGACTCTGTTTTATTTATTTATTTTAGAGTAAGCAATAAAAATGACAGTCTCTTCAGAGTAAGCAAATAACAGAAAATTGATTTTTTTTCTTGAAGTTCACTAAAAGCCAAAGGCATATGATGTTAAAAACACCTACCTTCCATTCTTTTTGTCTCAGTTGTATTCCACAGAGAATTTTTCCTCGGTTATGAGAAAAAAAAATGCAGAGATCCACATGTGTCTACAGAATTTCAGAATATCACTAGCTAATGAGAGCAGGCATTATTAATGTGGAACGTGTCATCTGAGACACAATAGTCTTGTCCTTGCAATGAAAGGATTCCAAACAAGATATTTTGGGGTAAGTAGCTGAAAAACTGTTCTGCAAAATTGATTCTCTCATTTTCTCAATTTACTGAGCTAAGCACTTCAGTCTGCCGAGATTGAGAACCTACGTTTATGTGCTACAGAAACATTCAGACTAGGATTTATTAATTGCCAGCTTCCAGAATTGGATGATACCGGGCTGCTCTTTCTGCTGTATTAGACCAAAGGGTATTAACTCTGCATGAATCCATTTTGCCTATATTTAAGCATGTGAGAGTTTTGACAGTCTGCTTATTTCTCTCTGTATGACTGAATGGTAGAACATGAACTTTTAATCTTAAAAGCAACAATTTAAAATAAATGCTTGTTTTAACAGAATAACAACAACATCAACAAAAGCAACAATAAAAATGTAATAATAATTATGTTATTTCTGCTATTGCTTTTGTTATTAGGAATAATTAACAGTATCCAGAATAGCTTTAAATGGCTGTGTAACATCAGTGCCTAGCTCTATCAGAATATAAGATTAGAGTCTCTTTCATAGAAAAACAGATGATTAACAGTAAGATGATTTTCCCACATCTATGGCTTTGATAGAATGAGCCCTTTAATGGGGGATGCATCTTAGTGCACAGCTAAATAACTGAGTTTTGAATAAACATGAAATTAGCAAATTGATATTAAAAAGTCTATGGCCACAGTTATTCTTCTAAAACATAGATAAAACTACAATTTCTTATTGACATGGAGTGAAAAAAGAAGAGTATATAGAAAAGAAAAAGCAATCATGCTTCATATTTCCCTATTTTTTCTAGAGGGAAAAATGCATGAAAAGTTTAAATGTGATTACCTTGTGGCTTTATCTAATATTTTCACTGAAACTTGTATATTTGAACACTAAAAAGTTGTTCTTCAAAGAAATGCAGTTTGAGGGGAGCAGGGGGCAGAACTGATCAGGTCTCAGTTCCTTAAATATTCTCTTTTTCACTTAAGAAATGAAAGAATATATATCCTTGTATTCTAGTTAGTATTCTGGATAGTTGCTGAAAGTTACATTTTTCATAAATTTCTGAAGATATATGCAATGTCTATAAAAGGGTAAGCTTCATTAGAGGAAGTATACCCAACTCAAATATTCACAGTCATTGAGCCCCATGGAATTACTCTATTAATTATATTTTAATTACATTCCAGATATGTTACTTTTCAGATGTACTATTTGCTTATTGTTGTATTACATTTATAAATAATACAAATGTGTCAGCTATAGATATGAAAGTCAATTACTGTGCTATTTCATCAATATAAGTCTTTCACATAGTAAGAGTCCATTGTTGGTTTGGAAAAGTTAGGATAATAAGAAATCATGAAATGTAAAATATGTGCAGAAAATAAACATTGTGAGGATGTACAGATACTATTGAACCTTTATTTTCTTTTTTTTTTCTCCCTACAGACTCAGAGTATGAAAACATTTGCAACAGAATTTTTCGTGATAATTCAAATACTGGAAGTATAACCTAAGCACAGCAAGTCATCTTTAGTGATGCTTGAAGCCAGTTTAGAGTAAACTGAGGAAGATTTTCTCTTCCACTGTTTTTCAGGCCCTTGCCAAGCCTCAGTTTCTACCTCAGTAATATGCTGGTGACTAATAAATTGAAATCTAATAGCATATGTATTTACATGTGTAGACCAAATGTTCCCATCCTTAATTTTTCCTTAGTTACACTTGATTTCTCTGATACTGTCAATAACCTACAGCTGTACATACTGCACATGAGAAGGCAGCACAAGGATTTGACCTATATTGTGGTGCCTCTCAGGCAAAGCTTTCTTCCCCTTGTGTGATACCAAGTCACTCAACCTCTTCTGTAGTGGCATATCTGTGGGTGGAGAAAGAGGCATCCTTCAGTTTCCAGAAGACCGCTGCTAGCTTTTCCCGTTACAGCAGGATCAATTCACTCTTTCAGTGAGCACACTGGCTACACTGGGGATCCAGGCTCTGCTCACTTGAAGGCTTATGGGAAGGTCCTGTCAATCTCTTCATCGTCTCTGATGCTGCACAGTCCATCCATCTCCTCCGACAGCTCCTTAACTTGGTAGCTCCTCAATGATCACCCATCTCTTTCAGACATGGTCTCCCTCCCTGCCTCCCACAGCCCCTGTGAGAGGCACTGTGCACTCCTTGCAGCTGCACACTTGCCTCATTCTTGAAGAGCTCGGTTGGAGTCAAGGTCTCTAATGTGTTGGGAGTCATAAACGGGGAGTAGAGCTACCCTGTAATGGGGCATGCGCACCGGGAGCTTGTACGGGGTGGGGGTCCCGGTGGCCCCTGACTGAGCAGTGCCTAGGTCTTTCTAGAAGCTGCTAGAATCCCGGTGGTGGGGGCCAGGAGCAGTCTGCCCTGGAGGACTGTCCGCCCACCAACAGGGTTTGACCAGTCCGGAGAGACCACCACATTAGCATAGCACCTATCATGCCCTCGTTCCTCCCTGTTCGCTCCCTTTTCTCCTCCCTCTCCTAAAGTTATAAAAGTTTGTGTTACTTCCTGAATAAATTAGCGTCGACCGGAACTCGTATCGAGTGTGTTACTGTCGGTGTCGGAGGGACGCACCCCACGGGTACCCACCTATCGCGGAACTCTAGAATCGGAGGATCAGGAAGGAGATCATCAGTAGCTGCAGCCCCCTCGCAGCTCCTCCTCCGAGAGCTACAAGAGGGAGCCTCGCCTCTTGGGGGCGGCACGGGAATCCGGCGCCACAGTGCTGAGGACGGAAAAAGATCACGCAGCCTGCGGACGCCTCGCTGGGACAGCCATCGACGGGCGTCTTCACTAATGCACTGAAGGTAGCTGCTCCAGTACTGGAAAACATGCCCTCTGATGCCTCATCGCTATTACTGTTTTCTTTCTTTTATCCTTGATGGCTACCTATTTAACCCTGTGGTCGTAGATCTGCATTTTACCTCATTTGACTCTTATTCTTTTCTACTTAATAGATGATCTGATTTTTCTTTTTCCTGCAACTCTTACCTCTCTCGAACAACTCCATTACATGAAGGTTTATGTTGATACTCCAGGATCTTAGCTATGATAAACAGTTTCATTGCAGCTCCAAGGGTTACTGAAAACTTTGAGAAAACTTTGGTTATCTGGTATCCCCATACAACCCAGGATAGCATTAGTCTTCTTGGCCAACAAGAACCAGAAGTTGGCTTATGAAGTTTCCACCAGGACTGCTGGCTTCTTCCTGCAAAGCTGCTTTCTAGACAATTGGTTTGTAGCCTGTGTTGATTCATGAGTTATTCCTCCCCAGGTGAAGGACTTTTAGTATTGCATTTTTCTGAATATTACAAGATTGCTCTTGGCCTATTGCATCTTCTATTAGATTAGATTAGTTAAAAAAATATAGCAGAAGAATTAAGAAAGGTCTGAAGATGATGCATAGAAAAATGATCAAATAAAATGTTCATAACTTATTTAAGGGAATATCACTTTGAAGACCAAATGTGAATGGAAAGACATGAAACTTAATAGACTTATTATTCAGTAAGAATATTCATCCCATAAACACATAAATCAAGTATGTTCTTTTTTCTCATGTCCTTTAATCAGCAGTTCTATTTTTGAAAAGATAAGAAAGTTTCATTCAGCTATAACACACTCCCTTCTAAATAAATAGATAATTTTCTGGTAAACAGAACCAGATTACTAGAGATACTGACATTAATTCAGTCTATAATGATACCTTCATTTTCTTTCTGCTTTCATTTTTGATATTCCCTAAATATTTGGAACTTTTAAAATTATTCTAGTATTCAAAGGCAACAAACAAACAAAAAAATCTATTGTTGATTTTTTGTTTTTAAATACAGATAAATTCAGATATTCTTTCATCAATAGTAGGTAGGCTATTATTTAAGGAAAGTATATAAATCTAAAATACAATGAACCAAAATGGGACAGAGGGAGGGAAGGAGGATGGGGAAGAGGATGGGGAGGAGGGAGGGAAGGAAATTATAATATAGTTTCTACAGAGAACAATTCATCCTTCTCTATCTAAATGACTCTGAAAAGATATTACTCTCTCTCCATTGACTCTAAATAATCTTATAGTGTTTAAATCTCATTGCTTTTCATATTAGTAATTTTGATTTAAATAAAGATCATGACTGACATAAATAAATAGATAGCAGCTGAATCTCTCATGCCACAACACCAACTGATAGAAATTCTGTCTTTTCAGGATTAATAAAGACCAGGTGTGATCCTTTAGCTTTTAGTATATTCAGTAAAGTCTGCAAAAGTATTTAGATTATCCTAAACACTCAGGACTCAATTTATTTGCCTGAAAAAAGGAAGTGAGCTGTCCTGAGACATCTCACAACCACTGGTAGAGATAATATTATATCTGAAAGGGTCTTGTGTTCTTCTGGACTGGGAGCTGGGAACCAGCTGCTCAAGGCACCCATGTATCTCAAGGCACACTAGATGCTTTTGCACATAGCATTTGAAGTTGTCTGAATCCATTCACAGTGCTGAATTATAATTACATAGCAACTGAGCATTCTTCCCTCCTACAGTTCCTAGAATACTCTGGACTTCAGTACTGCTTGC
Source organism: Crypturellus undulatus (assembly GCA_013389825.1). NCBI lineage: Eukaryota > Metazoa > Chordata > Aves > Tinamiformes > Tinamidae > Crypturellus > Crypturellus undulatus. The sequence goes on along the minus strand of VWPW01006527.1, from coordinate 62,010 downwards.
AAGTGGAAAGGTCTCCTCCAGGTCTTTTGTTGTATCCAGTCTCATGAGGTGGTCTTGGATACCTAAGCATACCTGCACAGTCACTAGACACCTAAATTTGGGCAAATTAGTCCAAGTCTGATTAAGCTAATCATATTAGCCTCAATTGGGCCCACAGAATCGTTCATCTGACCTACATCAGATGCTTCTCTTCAAATTAATCATCTCTTTGATTATAAAGGAACTGAACATAACTAGACAAAGCTTTTATGTCAAATTTCTATTTGATTCATAGGACAGGCATATCTCACCTTTACAAGATCATAGTTTCATGAATGAAAAATCAAAAAAATACTTAACCTTAACTTCATTTTTCTTAAATAGAGTTAATGCATTGCATTGATACAAGAGTGTCCTTTTTTTGTTTTGTTTATTTGTATTTTTGTTGTTGTTTTGTTTTTCCTTAATAATAATTCTATTATAACATAATCTTTTGAAATATGTGACATGCTGGTAGGGGCATGTCAGTTATCTGGATATTTTCTGTAAAATAAATCAGATAGATAAATCAGATAGGAACAGATAGACTAGATACTCCTAGGAAGATATTTTGGTTCATAAAACAGAATAAGTTATTAGGAGAATAACTACCTTAGATTTCATTTCATTAATCAGGAAGGAAGATGAAAATCTAAGGTTGGAAGATAATATGGTAGGAGTCATTACATGAAGAGTATAAGTATGAAGGAAATGAGAGGGTGAGAGTAGCAAAATAAGATGAATGAAATAATAACAAAATATTCTATTGCTGAGGAAAGCTAGGAGGCATACTGAAATAACATAATTGCTATATAATGAGTTCTTTAATGACTTGAAAATGCATTAAAAAGGAATCATACAAAACTGAAAATAAGGACATGACTGAAGATTACTATAAAGGAATAGGTCAAGCATGTAAGGATTATGTCAAAATACTAAAACCGTGAAATCAGGTACAACTACACAGGAAAATTACAGAGAGGAAAAAAATGAGAAAAAAGGAAAAAAAAAAGTTTTATAAATACATTAAAAGTAAAAATGAGACAGTGAAAGGAATAGGTCTGTCTATATTCTATTCAGAAAAGACAAAAGGGTGGAAGAGAAGAAAGGATTGTGCTATATGTAAAAGATGATTTTCACTACATGGAGGTGCTATGGAAAGGAATACTGACCTCATGAACCCTTCTGAGACAAAGCCAGAGGCCAAATGTGTGGTTGGTACTTGTTGCAGACCACTTGATCAAATAGAAAGGATTCACGAGGCTTCAGAAGCTTCAAGTCCAGCTGTCCAAGTAGCTCCCAGGTGTCATGCAGTTCTTCAACTACTCTGATACTTGTTTGGTTGCCCAAGCAATCTAGAAGAATTCTGAACTGTGTGAAGGACAGCATTTTAACCCAGTTGCTGAATGAGGAGCATTCCTCCAATGAGGATAGACGCTCTCCGGATTTATTGCTTACAAATAGGGAGAAGATGTTTGAAGATCGTAAATGGCAACACAGCACCTGAGAGTGTTGGAACTTTGATGTAACTACAAAAAAGCAGTATCCATGATTTTATAGGTCCTGCCTGATGCTCAGCCTCTGTAAGATCATCCTCTCTCTTGAAGACAAGTTATAGGCACCAGTACAGGAGTTAGAAAGCCTCTCCCTGGGACAGGTGCCTGCATATCCATGTGTGGGTAGAGATGTATGTGTGCAAAACTTTATGAAGCTCAAAGGCAGGGCTGAGTTTATAATGTAAATGAACCATAGAACTGTTTTGCAGTTCTGACATGCTTCCATTATCCATTCTTTACTGAAGTAAATTAAAAGCTGTGAGTATTGAATTTTTAAAAGTGTGTCTAGAGTTGATGTTTCACACCTTATAACACGGACACACTCAGATAGTACATTGTTAAACTGGGATGTATTCTGAGTCTCAGCCTACACGGTATTACCCTTAATGAATAGAAATGATGAGATAATGAATTTACTTACACTTTTTTATAGAGAATACAAATTTGGAAGTGTTCAGATAATTCCAAGCACTTTGACATGCTTAGAAGCTGAACTTCTGGAAAGATTCCAAAAACACGAAAAATGAAAACAGTAAATTTTAAATATTATAAGACAGAAGCTAAAAACTCAAAAAGGGGGATTAAATGACTAAGGAAAAATTCTGCATAAAAAATATCTTGGGAGCATAAGGGACACTAGCTGAAGTGAAATAAACAAAACTCTGCTGAGGGAAAACAGTCCTAATTTGGGGAAATATTAATATTGGTAAGATATCAGAGCTAATAATTAATAATTAAAACTATTTTATGGTAAGTATCAGAAGAGATAAGATCATAAAGAGAAGAGAAAATACAAACTTCAGAGGAAAAGTGATTTTTTTGTGTCTTTTATCTAAAAATATCTCATGTAACGTACCATATTAATATGCTTAAAATTATAATATTCATAAAATGTTACTAGCTACATAGCAATGATTGCTGTCTGCAGAACCCTTCTACACCTGCATCAATTTTTACTAAATTGCTGACTACATATGATTTTATAACGGCTCATTTTAATACATATATTTTCTGTTTCCAAAAGTAAGTGTAGAGTCAATATTGATTTAATTCACTGGATAATCACTTAACAAATTCTAATGTAACTTAAGCTAAGCTAATGTCACTTAAGTAAATACTGTAGAACTTGACAGAAGATTTCAGTATGTTGTTTATTTCATTAACAATAATTAATTTGTTTATAAATTCTCTATTAAAAACTAATGTGGAGGGACTGAAATCTTTTGTAAGCAGATGACAGGTTCACAGAAAAGAATAAGAAGAAAGCTGACGTCTGGAAAGTATATAGTTTAAGGAACTAATACCTGTAAATAAACATGTTTTCCATTGTACAAGATGACTCTTCTCTTTTGATTACTAATCCTGTGTAAAACCTTAAGATATACCACAATCACATGTTCTGAGACACTTAACTTACTTCTATGATTGATAGGCACTCAGCAAATTTTAAAAGTGAAGGTGAAGGATAATGATCAATGGTATAAAGTGTTACAACAGATATATTTGTTAATAACAAGATAAAAACTGGAATCTGAAAACAGACACAGAAAATATAGACACAGGAGAAATTCTGATAATATTATTGGAGTAGTTTTGGCATGCATAAAGTAGCATTACTTTAAAAGTAAGTGGTAGATTTTCTGGAAGAAATTGGCTTTAAGAAGTGGAAGGTAATTACTTTTTTTTTTCTAAAATTAGTTTTCTTTGTGAATTTTCACAATTCTTTTAATGCCTTGTTTACAGTCTATATTAAATATTATTTGAATAGGAATGACAGTATACAAGATGCCAACAACTAAACAGTCATAAAATCGAAGAATATTTAGGATAACAACAGATTTCTTTGAGGGTTCCGATTTTTTTTCCCAGTGTTCAATCTAGTTAATTTCTCTTGGCTTTTATGCACTGTTCAAATTATATTAAATCTGTAATTAAATTAATATTTTCTAAGTTTTTTTAGTAGATAATATGTCAATCTTCTTCACTTTGTCCATATTGGATATTAGAGCATCACACAATAACACTCTGATGCTGTTCTCACACTTTCAAAATGTAGTAGCTTTCTACTCATTATGAGATGCATGTTCTTCAGTACTTTTTCCATGATGTTGATTCAGCTCACTCATTTTACTTTGAATTACATTTTACTGAAAGACAAGACACTACTCATGCTCTCTCTGGGCTTTGTTGGGAGCTGGTAACATCTTCTCAGAACACCTTTCAGCTGTAATGAGCTGTTTAAACTTCAGTGGTAACTAAAGTGTCTAGTAGTGGACCCTTAGTTTTTGAGAGAGAGAGGAGGTGAGAGGATGGGAGGGGAGTGGGGTGGTCTGAAACAACTGGTTGATTTTTTTTCATATTTTGAGTATGTGCACTTCATTCAAAGTAGAACATTCTGAACTTGTCCTGATGGAGTGTCGTTTTGTTGACTTTGGATCAGCTGTGTAATTCATAAAGATTCTTTTGAATACTAATCATTATAATTTGTCATCTTCTGAAAACTAAGGTAAGTTTGCTCTATGTGCCAACTATGTCACCATTAAAAAATTACTCAGAATTGACCAAATGATTGATTCCTGTGCGACTCCAATTACTGTCTTTTCCAACTATGTGACAAAGGTCATTAAGATACACAGGAGCAATAAAAACGTGTCTTCTCTTTTAAGGGAATGGTAAAGTTCCCCTTTCAGAAACCTCAGATAGTCAGCATGAAGTCAATGTGCACAGGGCAAGTGTCTAAGAGGTGAGCAATGTAAGATGGGACCACAAGGTGAAGGTTTGGTGACAGTCTTTTCTTCAGACAGTGAGCTTTGGCAGAACTGAACACTCACAGTAAAATTTTATCCATGTAAAATACCTTATGACTATGTGCAGTGAGTCATCGCTGGCATAATGTACCAGAGATCTTTATAAACATGTACATGTTCATTTTTCAGTATAAAAATGCAATTACCAATTCAAAAATACATGCAACTCTTTTTCCTTGACCAAGTGAAAATGTGTACAAATTGTGTGTTAGTTTTTATCTATTTTCAATATAAAGACATGCAAGCAACGCATACAGGAAGTTTGGAATAGGCTCCATAATTGCTGTTCTTTAAGAACAAATAGCAAATTGAACAGTTCAGGGCCAGGACAGGGAATACATAGGTTGTGAAGTGTTTCAGTTTGTAATCCAGGAAGAAATATTGTGCTCGCCTACAATTCAAAGATGTATTGAGTAAAAAAAAGATGTGTATTTCAGTTCAAATTATGATTTATGTAATAGTAGATTTTTCTTGTTATTGCGCTCCTCAGTAAATGAAATACTAAGAAATATTTTTGTTTATCACTTAGTCATATAAATATTTGTGAAAAGTTAAATCACATTGAAGTTGGAAGACAAGATTTCTGATTAGATCTCTATTTTATTTCAAGGCCATACAATCACAACAACAGAGTCCCTGGTTTGATTAGCTTCCTTTGACCTAACGCTGCAATATCCCTTCAATGAATCAGAGAAAAATAGCTTACAAGATGAATAAGGTTTATCTGGTAGGCCCTGATTTCTTCATCATATTCTTTAAACAGGTACCCAAGTTTTAGTATTCATTGCAGATAAATCTTCATATATACATATATGTGTATACATATACATATACATATACATATACATATACATATACATATACATATACATATACATATACATATATATACACATTTATTTGATAGAATTGTATTTAATTTTGAGCATATTAGAATATTAGACCAAGGTCAACCATTCGGCATATACAATTTTAGCATTACAGCAGGTTTAGTTTCTTTATAATTTATGCTTTTTAGTATTTGGAAGAAGGAGTGTTGTCAAATTTTGTAAGCCTGGTAGCCATGTAGAGGCTTATGTGTACCACAGTTTTGCTCTTAATGCTCTCTAGGGGAGGAGCATAAGAAGAATTATTTATAGTTTATTTTAACCAAGCAGAAGAACGCAGGAGATGTTATATACTCTCCCAATTTCTAGTCCGATCAAACCAAACTGCTGTGTCAGGCATTCACTTATTTTGATATATATATATGTAGTTCTTCTTTTAATACAAGGCTACAGAGGAACAGTATAAAGTTGTTTATTAAGTAGTCTTAATGGTTTGCCTTTTCTAAAAAGTGTGTCACTTAAAATAACATGCAATAATGTTATTTTTGAAGCAGGATGGGAAGCAAGACGGGAAGTTGATGTGTTCAACTTCTTTTGCAATGGCTATTAGGGTGACATCTGAGTGCTTGAAAATGAAATTAAATTATGCCTCTACATGTTAATTATCTTTTTGCGAACACTCTGATAGAAACCACTAATGACAGTTCATTATGGATAGTAATGTCAAAGAGTTTTTCTATGCGACTATGTGACTTTGGACTTTTTTTTTTTTTTTTTTAAGGTGTGTCTTTTCTTGCATGTCTGAGAGCTTGACTGTGAGCTCAGAATAATGATTATGCTATGCTGGTGATCCTGTCCATGAATTTCATGGCCTTTTCAATAGCTGATATTCTTAGAAATCCAAATAACAGAGAATTTTTAGTTTTGTCTGAATTTCAGCCTTTGGCCAGAGAAGGCGTGGGACTTCCTTGCTGCCTGTTTAATCTTCTGTAGAAATTTTATCTGCGTGTGTGTTGTTGACAGCTAGTAAATTTTCATTTGTTTTTCCTACTCTTTTAGTAAAGTAGTAGTAACAATGGTTTCATGGTTACATGAAAGCAAAATCTTTGAAACCCTGTCCTACCTCAAAAGCTCACCTAGCTTTCTCATGGTGTGCTCATAATTTAGAAAGAACAATCATCTGAGGCAATTTTTATTTAGTTCTGCGGTGCTTTCATTTGGAACATAGCAAGTTCATGATGTATTTATATAAGGCACATTATGTTCTGTAACACATATTTTGTTTGTAATATGGGCAACACACAGAAGTTTTCTGTTCTTAGTAGATGACAGAATTTAACAGAAAAAAAAAAACACAAAAAATACACAGAAAACAAAGCATTCTGAAATAATGTCAACTTCTTAAAATGGATAAACCAGCCAGAAACACTGAGTATTTCTGAAATTTCAATATAGTAATTCTTCACTTGCCTTGTTGACTATATGCTGTTAATTTTGTTTTATTTTAGACCTTATTTTATTGGAAAAAAATATATTTTTAAATATTTTTCATAAATAGAAAGAAATCAGGGAAATTCCTGACTTCTAAGGAAATTCTTCTTTATCAAGCAGTACAAAAGATAAGACTGCCTTGACAAAGAGCTTTGAGACCTGTGTGTTTGTTACTGGAGAATACCTACTCTCATACTACATCAGGGGTAAGTTCAAGAAAAGAACAAGAAGTATATCAAGCTGTGCAAAAGGTAAAACAATTTTGTTCACAATGTGATTTTGGTAATATATCATCAATAATATTGCCTGGGATCCTGAACATATTCCTTTTGTTTGGGCACTTTGACCGCTAGTCTATACCTTCGGCCTTGAGCATCCTTTTTTTCTCTTTCTCCTCGCCAGCTTAGGAAATTTGATTGGTAGGTTTGTTTTTTTGTTTACAGAACAGTTACACAATTTCAAAAAGAGAAATAAAAAAATGCCATCTTCACAACTTTTCGCTACCACTCCCAGAATGCCTTAGGCCTCTCTCCTTTGACCTGCGACTGGGACAGAAATTGAATTTGTACTTTATGTAGTTTGAAACAGCTTTAGCCGTAAGAAGTCTGCAACACACAAGAATGATACAGATGGAGGTAATTGCAGTGCTATTTTGTGGAGAAATGAATCTTATTAAGGGATGTCAGCTATAACCTGAGTAAGCCTTCCTGATTAAGGCTATTAGCAGCTTAACGTTTGGTTCCTGGATCCAAAGAAAATGTTACAATATGATACTAAATAACAGAACATGATCAAAATGGGGCAACTGAGAGTATGTTCACCTTGTACACCTTGTGTAACTCACAAGTCATGAACTTCCACAGCAGTTTCTGCTCTGCTGAGATTTCCCTGCAAAGCCTGATTCGCTGGAGGATGGTGCAGGGGCTTGTTCTTTTGTCTTTAAAATCACTTTGTTCCAGGCTGGGTACGCTGGCTGCAGTTGCGTGAAAACTCAGTAAGGAAGCACAGCTGCTTGGGACTACATAGTCAGGCAAACAAACCTGTTGAACTAAGCAAGTGTGTAGTGAGGCACAGGAAGGGGGTGTCTATTATATTTTTATATCGTATCTTCGGTGCATTAGGCACACTAATCATCACGTTCTTTTCATACTGTCATGACAAGCCTGTGAAAAATCAGGATGAAGTGCAGCCATTCTCATCCAGTCAAATTTTATACAGCTGTAATTGCCTATGTGGGATGAAATGTGGAAGAATTTTAGCCCCCAGATGTCTAGTACATAAAATAAATGCCTGTTTAGTCAGTAGTTTTCCTTTCTTATCCTCTCCTCCAGTGATTCATATGACTTTAATACTTGAAGTGCTGGAATAAACAAATATTTTTGTAGTTACTGGTTTCTCTCTCAGAGTTGCAGTTGTTAATGTAGCTCTCTTTCCTTAAAGTACACGTACAAACTGTATTGGTAAATTTGCTAGGAAATCCGTATAGTCTGTTAGTAGACATACCGCACAGAAGTCTCTTCTATCTTCAAAGACACATTTCAGCTATTATGTAATTGATCCTTATGACAATCCTGTCATGTAAGTAAATTCCAATTTTATAGAAAAAAAAAGTGGTACCTTTCACAGCCTGAGAAAGAATTGATCTCAGAACAGGATTAGAAAAATTTATCTCCCACATTCCATCTGACCTCTGTTCAAATGCAGATTCACCTAATTATTGTCTCTTACAATACACAGTAATAAATAGAAAGGAATAATAGGAAACAGAGAATGTTAAAATTGGGCCTTTTTCTGACATAACTCTCCCAACATATCAATCTGTCATATAGGGACTTCCTGATCTATAGGTTACTTGCAAGACATCTGCATGAGAGCATAGCAGGACTGCAGGCAGCACTCACACAGTTGATGCCCATCCATGTATACAGTTAAAGTCATTACCTATTTTAAAAATATTTCTAATATTTATTTTGTCTGCTAATCAAATAAAGCTAATAATATAAATGAATTCATCCCAAATAATTCTGAAAGCCTAGTGACAATGGCTAAACCAGCAGGACTCCTGGGGAATTTTAAAGGAAGTCAGCTGTACTTCTTACTTAGATGCTTTGCCTAGGTGCCTAGTATGCATCCATAATTGTGTGTGTCCATAATTGCATGTACTTAATTATACTTTTCCATGTGGACTGTTTTGCATTTATTGATTTTTTTTTAATCTATTTGTCCACATTTTCACTGGTGCCTGTCTATTTTCCTGTTACAGAAGATAAAACGTCTTTGTATATGCATATTGACTATGATTTTTTATCTTTGAACTTCATATAGTATCATAATAAGACTGTCTATTGCAAAATATTTTGGAATGTCCAGATATGATTTCCTCCTGGAATCACTATTTTTAACTTTCACCAGCAATTCATTCTATAAAACAAAATCTGGAAGTGGTTACTTCGTAGTTTTAATTTTACACATAATCAAAAGATTATTTGCATCACCATTCACTTATTTTTCACCCACTCACTGTCCTATAAATCAGAGTTTTGGGGGGTTTGTTTTTACCTTTTTTGTGTGTGTAAGCAGAGATTGCATTTGCTGTCACGTAAACCTGCTATTTGAGGTCATTCTCCTGCTTAGCTGATGAGGAAAAGAAGTTCCAGTACAGGAACCTCTCTTTTGCATAGCTGAGTTAACTGTAAGATCATGGAACGAAGTTTCCCAGTGCTGAAGTTACAGATTAGTTAAAAATGTCTCTTTCAGATTTTTCTGATCTTTTACAACTATTACTATGTAACTGCATATCCCCCAAAATGCCTGTTTATAAGCATCATTTAACTTAGACATCTAAGACTCAATTCAGTTGCTCAAACTGAGTGTCTTTGAAATGTACCATAATCGCCAGAACAGGGCTGGCAAGTAAGAGTAGAGTTCTATATATCCCAAGCAGTACCTGGAGATTAATAAAAAATATCCAGGATGCCTCTGATGATATCATTGTGTTTAGGGCAATTCAGCTGAGTCCTTAGGATGCCTTATATAAGTGTTAGGTAGAGGCACTTTGGAGAATAATTCAGTTCACCCAGTGGTGCTTTTCAGATATCGGAAAAAGTAAGATTGGTGCTATCATGAATACATGTCTCATGGAAATCCTAATGCTTTCAGGCAGAATAGACTGTAGTTTTCCATAGAAATTTGTTTAAACTTTGAAGATGTACAGATAAATGAAGATATATATTATGGTCTCTTTCATAATTACTCACACACGCAGTCACTTTTAGAATGCTATTTTAGTTCATGTTAAAATATACATATGCAAAGAGCATCTAGAGGACTTACTCAGATGTCGATGTGTACATTAAACATGTCAATATCAAGTTAGGTAGATTGCAGTTATTATGCCTTTAAACACATCAGAATGATTTATTCAGCTTCTAAGCTGCTGTCAAGTTTGTCCTTTTAAGAATTTTTCTACTCTAATAAATTTTTTGTAGTGTAAAATAACTGTGAGATTGGTGTTAGTGCTACCCAAAACCAGCATGAATGCTGCTACTACAGATACTTAATAGAAAATAAGATAGAACTCTATATTATGATATTCTCAGTGGTCAAAGTAACAATTTCACAGTCTCACTGTACTTTTCCTATAATTTGTCTCATAAATAATATATACTTCAGTTCTAATGACAATTTTGAATGCTATACTTCTTGGCCTTTTAGGATAGTTTCATATGCCTTGTCATATGCCGCCTTTCTTTTTTCTGAGTATTGCCAAAGAAAATTATGTAAAAATGTTCTCTTCATAGGAGTTTTTCCTCACTGGACTCCATTAGTGATTTTCATGGCTGGATTAAGCAAAATACCTTACTTTATGGTATTTTGGTTATAATTCCTTCGTTTTTTAATTCTTTCCCAACATGATAAAATCCAGAGCTATTGAAAAGCTGTAACATTTCCTTCTCACTTCTTCACACTTTATGTTAATGAATGCTTAGCTTTTTGCCTTTGTCCCTAATTGTGCATACCTAATGGTTGGACAGCTTTCCCCTAAACCTATTGGAATATACATAGAATAATACTAAGCATTTTTGCCTTGTCTCTAACTTTGCTAAATACCCTTTTCTCTGTTTCAGTTGCTCTAGTCAAGCCATCTTCAGTACAAAACATGTTTTGAAGGAAATATGCATCACCCATTCATGAGTTACCTCAGTAGTTTTTTTTTTTTTTTTTTTCACAATGGTATTTATGGTGGAGCCTATTTGATTTTGAAAACAGTCCTTCTATAATGCTCACATTCTTTTCTCCCCTTATTTGTTTAAGTGAACTTTTTATTAAAGATCCATGACCTTTATCTCTGATGTGGATAATCCTTGGCTTTTTACCTGACATATATATTAGAAAATAAACAGCTCTCTATTTTTTCATTAAACTTGTAAAGCTCCAGGATGCAGGTACATATATCAGTTAGTCTTCCCTATATCTTGAGCAAAGTTTTAGGCTATCATAAGACACCTTTGCAGTCTCGATAAGAAAATTCAGGTATGCTGGAAGAGCTTTGCGACACGTTTAAACAGATCCCTCTCTACAAACAAAAATACTGGGGTACATTTCAGAGGGAACCTGCTGAACCATGTTACATATACATGCAGTTATGCCATCTTATGGACATTATCTCTAAGATCTGGAAAGCTTCTTGGTTCAACATCAGTGCAAAGCATACATTTGTATCGTTCTGCATGAAAGTTGTACATGGGTTCATTTTTTTAAGGGGATTCTCCTTATGCTTGAAGAACCACAGAAGATAAACACTTTATCAAGAGACTTTCAAATACTGTTTTCCTAGTGTGTTTCAGCTCAGTAAGAATATGCAAGTTAGCAAGACTCATATGCAGAATCAATTTCTGTTCTTGTCTTAAATGACAGAAAACTTACATGTCTGCAAACATATTTTGCTTTTAACCTATAAGATAAAACTCCATGCAGTCAGATTGCAATGAATATTTTTACTATTTAGATTTATTTTAATACTGAGATAAAGTTCAGTGTATCTTAAATTTTCTCAGTCATTAATGATAAAAATACCCAAAAGATTTTTTTAAATACTTGTTTGATATTTTTGCATTCTTATAAAGCTTCTTTTTTTTCCCCTAATTTCCAAACTTCCAAAGTTAAAATGAACTCTGTGATCATCAATCAGTTGCTTAAACAGTTGCTCAGTGCAATTAAGATGTCCACTGGTACGTTTGCAGAGAAGGAACTTAAACTGAGGTGAGATGAATCTCATTCTCTCAGTCATCATGCACAGATACATTAGATAAAGGCATTACAGAAGCTATTTATTAGCATGTGCAAATAATATGAAGATTTTTGTTATAATCACTGAAAGGGTCTTTCAAGCACATAGGAATAAGATTTAATATACCATCAATTTTCTGTTTCTCACGTTGATCTATCCATAATGATTCAGGTGAGCTCCACTCTCTTTTCAAATACTATCAAATTCAAATACTTGATCTCTGCAACATCCTCTGTCAGTAATTTTTGCAATTTGCATGTTCACATAAAAACTATATCCTTTTATAAATAAAAACTTATACTTAATTTAACTGATCACTACCTTCTTAACTATTCTTCTTAACTATTCAGAATGACATTGAGGGTTTAATTCAGTTGCCAAGTGCATCCCAGGATATCTAAGGCAATCACACGATGCACGCAAGTTACTACAGTAGGCCAATGCCCTTCTGCCCTGCACATTCCACCAAGCAGTTCATGTCTCTGTACTAGAGACATGACTAGAGACTCAACCCTAAGTTTCTAATTTCAGCCTTTATTTTTAACATTTTGTGAAAAGGTTTGGCTTTGTAAAAGGAACAGGACCACAATTTTGCATTTCAAGGCTTTTAGTTGGTAGTTTACTTCATGCCACAGTTCCAAGACAAAAAGAATTTCTGAAAGAATACGGCAATGCTATGTTATTCCAAGTAGAATCTCACTATATTAGTCTTTCTTCACATGCTATAATTTATTTTAATATCTATAGATGACACGAGGCTAGGAGAATGACTATTCTCTAACTAAATGGCTGAAAGTTTCTAAGTTTCAGCAGAGCATAATCCTCAACATGAAATATGACAGCTTCTTGAAAATATTATTTATGATAATATGCATAAAAATAAGCAATATGGAAATGTAGGGGTTCAAGTTTTTGTTTGTTTGTTTTGTTTTGTTTTTAGGAATTTCAGGAATTTCAAGCTTCCTGTGTTAGTGACTGGATTCCAGTCTTGCTGTCTCTACTGTTGCACAGCTTGAGTACACTCAGTGGAATGGAGAATGTATCACTCGCTGCCCAAGGCCAAGATAGAAATGTTGCACAAAAGTTTGCACTTCATGCCAATGATCCATGGTTTTCTGAGACAAACAGTTTTTCCTGAGTTCAGCTGGAGAACAGAAGACAATACCATAATATACTTTAGTAGATAGATATGATACTCATGTCATGAAAAGCATATGCCCTAAATGAATCAGAACTCAAATGAGAGGAAAGAAAACAAACAAAAACAAAACAAAATAAAACCACAGCTTACAAAAATAGCTAACCTTTTCTGAACCTTAAAAATAAACTTCTTAAATGACTAATACAACAGAATAAATTTACTACAAAACAAAACAGAATAAAAGTTTAAACTTTAACCTTTAAACTTTTCAATATTAAATGAATTTTAAGATAAATATAGATGAGAAGGAACAGAAAGAGAGGAATGAACTCTAATATCTTATTAGTCACTTAACAAAGATATATTTCCTTCTGCTCATTTTATGTCTGAATGCAACAGTAATAATTAAGAGGTCCTTAGCCACAGTTGACTGAAAATGTTTAGCATGAATAAAAATGAGACTGTTAAATATCAACATGAATCATCTTTTTTAAAAATCAAAATCTTTCGCTGTTTAAGAAGACAATTAGCTCAGCTTAAATCCTTGGATTTTTGACAAAGAGAATAAATACAGTGGTCTATTCTATATATAAAAAGCTAGATAGAATAATATATATTTACGTTGCGTACATACTTAAATAGTAGATCTGATGTGAATACATCGTGTTATTATAGACGTAGGTATGAAAATTATAGCTGCAACTTCTTTTCACTTTCTTTTTTTATTAATACTAAATTTGAAGAGAATTAAATTGATACTAGTTTTCACTTATGGAACTGAGCGTGAGTTTTATCTCACCGTTTTAGCATCTAATCTAAAAATATCTCTACTGACCTCCTGAACAGCAAATGAATAAGGCACCTGCATAGGGGAATTAATTCCATTTATAATAGACAACTATCTTAACTCTGAATGACACTTCAAAAAAAGATTTATAAACCACACATTCTTTTTTGAGGGAACACATTCCTTTTGAGGAAACACTGAGATAGAATCCTAATTCCTACAGTTTATGTGTAATATTAAGTTCACAAATTCAAACCTCAAAAGGAAATGTCTTAATTTTCTTTTAATTAGAGTAAGCACTATTGCATTCCTTTCTGAATAAATTCTCTAAAATAACTCTGGGACCAGACAATTGATTTTAGAAAAGAAAATTTGCTTGGGGCACAGTGGTTTGGCGATGCTCGTAGCATAATAAGAACTTAATGCTGTATTGTATCAAGTCCTATGACTACAGCTAAGGTACTCTCTCAAATCAAATGTTCCCTATATAGATGTTTTAATTTGCATGAGGGACAACAGATATATTTTATCTATCTATCATCTCATTTATTTATTTATTTATTTACGGTTTAGATGCTATCAGTAGGTCTGTTTTCTGTTACACTTCTACTCTATTATCTGATTAGAAGAGTGCTTTCATGATGTTATGCAAAATGTCATCATGAACTTGAAGCTAAAATTCTGTTTAGTTTAGTTTTGTTTGTTTGTTTTTAAATTGTTGTCCTCATGTAATACATGGTTTCTGGGCTGACATGTAAAATTATCAATTTCTTATTTGCTCACGATTTTGCTAACTTTTGTTGTCTCTTCCTCTCTATTTGTCTTTTATTAACTTCTTGTTTTCCTAAGCTTGTATTCATCTGTGCATCTTCTTTTTTAACTTTCTTCTTTTTAATCACTGTCTTCTATTTCCTGAGTGTAAATTCTCTTAGAGAGCTTGAGCTTCATACAGGTGTGTATATAAGCATATACTTTCATTTGTGATATGCGCTAATGGATGGTATGAACAGAAGACATCTTCCTGTCACTAGCAAATATGACAAAATATTTTGGAAGACCTTCACCCTTTTGGAGGTCAAGCAGAATGCCTTATTTCAAATGGTGTCAAATGCTTATTTTTAGACAACAAATTTTCCCTCCACTCATTTGGAAGATACTTAGACATAGCCTAGATGCCTCTATTCCATGTCCTCGTATTGCTAGGACACAGTTCATGTGTTGGATTCACTCCTTCCTTAGGAAAACAAACACAATGGCAGCTCCAGTCTTGGAGGTTGCAAATTTGTGTCATGATAGTAGAATTCTCCTCTCCTTTCACAACCAAGCCATCAGCAAATCGATTAAATGACAGAGAAAACAAAAGTCTGAATCTGTGGCTTGAGATTTAAAATAGTTGTCTGAAATGGGCACTCCCTCTATTCTGTTTCTGTAATTATTGTGGGGGTTGGGAATTGCTGTGTGCTTTTTTGCTATATTTTTTATGCAAACAGACAGAAAATACAAAATCAAATAAAAGATCAATAAAATAATAGCAGATCTATGTGTAAAACAGAAGAACAATACAATCATATGAGCCATTAATTATTTCATGGCTTATCTTCTTGATCAGGAAGACTAAATTTAACAAGATGAATAATTCAGAATTAAATTTACCTATAAATTACATCTCTGCACAGATTAAATAATAATAAATAGTAATTAATTATATCAGTCATTAAACACAAATACATATTTAAATAAAATTAAAATGATATTTTTACTTGAAAAAAAATCAAGATACATGTCTTTTTTTACAAAACTGGTGATGAAGAGGATATATACCTATGTCACACCTACTGCTAACATTGCTAAACCTAGTGTGATATAACTTGTTTCTAAAATACCAGTAAAATTGATTGTTCAAAATCTCTCAAAATGTCTTCGTCTTGCTTAAGTATTGATAGACTGTGCTGAGTATTTAATACTTTCGTTTCTTTATGTGAACTTTTATTCCTGAAAATTCAGAGGAACATGACATTCATCTCTAAAAATGATTTGTGCTTTTTTGAATGTATTTTCCATCAAATAGTTTTACAATCATGCTGATAAATATATAAAAGATTCATATACATATGTGCTCTGTAAATTATAAGTTATGAAATAATTATAAAGTAGAATTGCTATTTGCTCTGACTAATATAAATCCAATATACAACATATTTCCCATATATTTCTAGTTCTAACTAGAAATTGTTCCCTGGTGTTTTTTCATTTAGCTATGAAGACTTGGCTCTGGATGTCTAAGATCACTAAGGACCTACCTGGTTTGCTTCATATTTCCACAGATCCTTAATAGTATCTATTGTCCCTATTCAGATAAGGACATCCTATATCTTCATGTTGGAAAAGGTGTTTACGTCCTAACTAATACTAGTCTGACATTTGGGTTTTGCCAAAAAGACCCCCATTTCACAACACAAAAACTTGTTACATTGGACTTCAATGATAGCTCAGGTTTATTTGGCTGGCATTCCTCAGAGAATCTGCATATTTAGGCATCTATATCTATAAAATCAATCAAAAGGGAGGGAGGGAGAGATGCAAAAGAAGTAAAAGAGGTGGTCTTAACTTAGATACTGTGGGTCACTCTACGGAGACCTTCAGAGCTCTTTTTTTCCTTTTCGTATCAGGAATTCAAGTTTCAATTTACCTTTAAGATTAACAGCTATGGTATAATAGTCTAGGTCTTTCTTCTTGGACTCGATGCCTATTTGACAAGTCACCTAACTTTGGCATTTAAAGCAGACAATTTGTGCTGGCACAAAAATTACGCCATAAGGTAATGGTATCACTACCATGATGAGGTGCTGTGAAACCAACACACTATTTCAACCATCCTAAAAGTTGCTATTTCATGAATATTGTAAAAACACAGAATTGAAAAAATGCTATTTGGCCTAATGCAGTCATCAGAAATTCAACCATGAACTATATATATCTATGGTAAATGAGATAGAATTACACTTCCAAATATTGGGGTCATGCCCCATAAACTAAAATTGACCTAAACCTCCCACGAAAGAACATTATTATAGGTCATATTACTAGAAAGAAGAAAGCATGCCTGAAAGCACTGTCAAGATTGGCATATACTTGTATATTTTATTGAACATTCTCTTAAAATTTAAAGGGGTTTGAGATGATTGTTTTGCCTCAGGCCTACTGGAAAACTTTAAAAAAAAATCATTTCAAAACTGAATCATAAATGCTTACATCCATATTATAAATCATGAAAAATAATTTTTACCTGAGGCCATGTATTGATTATCTTGGAGTGGTGCTGATTTTGAAAAAGCTATTTCATTTTTACTCTTTTTGATCTCAAGAGAAGTCATTTTTCAGGAACATTCATGAAAAAAAAAAAGTTATAACTCATAACCAAAATCACTTCCTGTTTAAATAAAAATAATTGGGTATCTATTTTTTTTCCAATTTTCCTGAAGCATTACTGATTATAGTAAAAACATGATCTTTTTTCATGAAAAAGTTGATACAGACTTACCTATCTGACTTATTATAAATACACTTTATTTATGCCTGTGATACACTACTTGGGGTAGCTGTTGCTTTGATTTCTTTAGTACATAACCTACCTTTAATTAACTGTCTAAAGGGGCATTTGGTATGTATTTACAAAAGCCAGCCAAATGCTTATGAAAACATAATTAAAGAAAAATGTGGTGTTGATCATCTTCCAAGTATTGAAGATTTAGCCTGATCTAGACAAATAGTTTTGTTTGAAAACAAGCAGTATGTATGACAGCTAGAATCACAGATTTAATCAAGAGTCCAATGTATATAGCATTCAGACACAACATAAGAAATCCAGATTCAATTTATTTGATTGCCTCAAGGGACTTACATTTTGCTAGAGGAATTTCTTAAATATTAAGCAGTGGAATGACTGGGAGAGATTAAAAAAAATCTTTTTACTCTGCTGTCTCAAAAGGATCCTTTGCAATGTGAAAGAAGAGTTGAACCTTAACCTTCTGTTTCTCAGACAACTGGTCAAAACAACGGGATTTGGCATAGTCTTTGATAACTTTCCTACCATTCAGAATCTGACTGTTTATTTACTTTATGTAAAGTTCAGCAACCAGAAAAACAGAGATTAGAACTTTTTAAATCTCCATTCTCCTACGCCTACTTTATTATTATGTACACAGATAGGTTGTGCTGTCAGGAACGATGGCTTCATTCAATGTCAGAGCATTCAATGGAGTTAGTGTCCCATAAACATATCATGAGGATTTAGTCCTATATTTTTTCCATTGTGTTAATAATTTACAGTTTGAAATATAACATGCTATTTGTTTTAAATTATTTTCTTTCTTTATGAAGTAGTTAGTACATATGCAAAAAAAAAAAAAAAAAACCCACAGCAACAACAAAAATAAGAGAGAGGAGGACTTTCCACTGGTTGAGGAGGATTAGGTTAGGGATTATTAGGTAAACTGGACACACACAAGTCTACGGGCCCAGATGGAATGCACCTAACAGTGCTGAGCGAACTGGCAGGGCTCATTGTTCATCCGCTTTCCATCATCTTTGAGAGGTCATGGAGGGCAGTACTGAAGAACTGGAAGAAAACCAAAGCAACTCCAGTCTTCAAAAAGGACAAGAGGGAGGACTCATAAAACTACAGACTGGTCAGCTTCGCCTCCGTCCCTGTAAAGGCAATGGAGTAGCCATCCTAGAGACCATCTCTAGGTATGTCAAGGAAAAGAAGGTGATCAGGAGTAATCAGCATGGATTCACCAACGGCAAGTCATGTTTGACCAGCCTGATAGCCTTCTACAATGAGATGATTGGATGGATGGACAATGGGAGAGCCGTGGATTTTGTCTACTTCAGTAAGGCTTTCGACATCATATCGCATAACATCCTCATAGGAAAGCTCCGAAAGTGTGGATTGGACGAGTGGACGGTGAGGTGGATTGAGAACCATCTGGATGGCAAAGCCAAGAGGGTGGTGATAAATGAGGCCAAGTCAGGTGGGAGGCCTGTGGCCGGTGGTGTCCCACAAGGGTCAGTACTAGCCGGGTGCTCCTCAACTTGTTCATCAGTGACTTGGATGAGGGGACAGAAGGCACCCTCAGCAAGTTTTCAGATGATACCAAACAGGGTGGAGTGGCCTATAGCCCTGAGGGCTGTGCTGCCATTCAGAGAGACCTAGACAGGATGGAGATTCGGGCAGAGAGGAACCTCATGAGGTTCGACAAGGACAAGTGCAGGATCCTGCAACTGGAGAGGAATAACTCCAGGCAAAAATACAGATAAGAGGCTGACCTGCTGGAAAGCAGGTCCGCAGAGAGGGATTTGGGAGTCCTGGTTGACAAGAAGTTAATCATGAGTCAAGAATGTGTCCTCGTGGCCAAGAAGGCCAATGGGATCCTGGCCTGCATCAGGAGGAGTGTTGCCAGCAGGTTGAAGGAGGTGATCCTCCCCTCTACTCAGCTCTGGTGAGGTCGGACCTGGAGTATTGTGTGCAGTTCTGGGCTCCCCAGTGCAAGAAGAACATTGAGCTTCTACAGAGGGTCCATCAGGGAACCATGAAGATGATTAAGGGACTGGAGCATTTGTCATATGACGAAAGACTAAGCAAGCTGGGCATATTCAGTCTGGAGAAGAGAAGGCTGAGAGGAGATCTGATCAACATGTTCAAATACCTGAGGGATGATTGTAGGGAGGATGGGGCCAGGCTCTTCTCCATGGTGGTTCATGACAGGACAAGGGTTAATGAGTGCAAGTTGAAACATACAAAGTTTAATCTCCATGTGAGGAAGGCCTTCTTTCCTGTGAGGGTGACAGAGCCCTGGAACAGGGTGCCCAGAGAGGCTGTGGAGTCTCCTCTGGAGATCTTCCAAACTCACCTGGACGCCACCTGTGCCATGTATTCTAGATGTCCCCCAGCAGAAGGGTAGATGATCCTTAGAGGTCCCTTCCAACCTCAAACATTCTGTGATTCTGTGATTCTATTTTTTTTGATTTTTTTGTTTGTTTGTTTGTTTTGAGAATTGAGATAAATTACTTTTTCGTAGTGGAAGAAGTTTGACATGTTAAAAATAATTTACTCACCCAGCCCTCACTTGTTTCCATGACAATTCTTGTCTTTTTTTTTCTATTAAACTTCAGTTTATCACTGAGAGAATAATACTACAGGATGGTAGAACTCACCTAGCATCCTGCTCAGTTCCCATCTATCAGACCCTTGAAGAGATCTGCAAGTTAACTGTTAGGATATTCTGCACTGGACTGTAGAAAAAAATAGCTCAGCAAAAGGAAGAAAGTTTTTAAAGAGATAAACTGCAGGATAGAACAAGCAAATTACTTCTTCTGTTTTCAGGACACTATTATAACTATAACTACAGTTTTGTATGCTTCTGTTTCAAGTATTTTCAAGTATTTTTGCTCAAGATCCAAACACAGTTTGGTTTTGAACACAATATATGATGATGATGATGATGATAATAATAATTATTATTATTACTATTATCATTTTACAACTCACTTTTTGTCATCACTTTTTGTGGAAGCTTCTGTTTCATAAGAAATCACTGAGGTTTTTGTCCAGGTATGCTATTATGGTTATTAAGTTCCAAGATCTCTCTATATATGAATGACATAAAATATTTCTCTGTATAGATGAATAAAGAAACTATCTTTTGCTGATGATTCTGCTTGTTTATTTGAAAGTGAAAAGTTTTCCAAACATTACTAAAGATATCCTAAAGATACTAAAGATAGACTTTCATTTCACTCTACCTCAAAAAACAGAAAGGAACCAAACTAACTGATTAGATCAAGTTTCTAATATTCAGAGATAAAGGAATATACAATAATAATAATAAAAAAAACACAAATCATTTAACCATTTAAGAAATCTAATAACCAAATATTTAAGAACTATTGTTAAAATATTAGCTATTACATTAAAGAATAACCAGAGGTACATGCCTATCTGATGTTGTCTTCACATGTTCTGTATCCCTTTAGAAAGCTGTGATCTAGAATCACAAAAGCTTTCAAAGCATATACAAAATGTTTCTTCCTCTTTTTTTTGGCATGCTATCAGTTTCTCTTTGCACAGATTAGGGGTATTTATGTAAGATACTATCTTACTACCTACTATCAGAAGAGAGAACCATTCAATGAAGAGATTCTTTCTTGCATTTTTCTATTCACTCTTTTCCCTCTCTAAAGCCTCTGAGCTCTAAAGAAATTGCTAGTCATTGTCCTCATAGCTCTCTAAAGAGCATCATCTGGTAGAAGCTTCTGTAACATTTGCATAATCCATATATGAATTTTTGTTCCAGAAGTGTCAGAAATTGTGTATATTAACTTGCTCTCTATTGAGGTGAAGGAGTTAGGATGAGACAGTGTCTCAGTTCGAACAAGTGGTTTAGGGTGAGGGTGAGTAATTGGGATTGCCTATTTTTAGTGTTGCCACTGCTGGTATTTACGCTGCTTTGTGGTATAAGAAGAGGCAGCTATATAGCAGCAGTGAAGGCAAAACAGCATTTTGTCTTCACCTTTTTTCAATTATTATTATCTATCTATCTGTCTGTCTGTCTATCTATCTATCTATCTATCTATCTATCTATCTACCTATTTTGTCTCCCTTGTGCAAGTTAATTTAGCTTGTGAATATTAACCTTAGCTAGATTTTGTGTGTGCTCTGGGGTGATATCTAATCTCACTCATGGCAGTGCAAATCTTGTCTAATCTAAAATAACAATGGCAGAAAAATATACTGATAATTTTATTTATTTAGAGAGGAAAAAAAAGCTATCTCTATAGAGAAAATGTCTGAGATTAAAAGTACTGACTTGTTTAATGACTCAAAACAATTTATTCTGCAAAGCAAAAGAGAAGACAGTATTTTTCAAAGCTTTCCCTTTACTAAAGAAACATTAAAAACTTAGAAGATGAAAGATTGCATTGCATTCATTCCAAAAAAGGTGTCATTTTGCTGATCTTATCTATGAGCAGCATAGCTCAGGAGAAATTAACAAGCAATTAACAAGCAACCATACTCACAGTTAACAGTCAACGGGAGCCAATTAAGCTCATCATAAAAGTAGTGATTTTTGTAGACACTGTATTTAAACAATCCATCTAAGCATACAGTGCATTCACAATACTGAGAAATATTTTTAAAAATCAATGCACAAGAGAAAACATTCAGTACTTTTTGAAGGAAATTAGGCAAAAATGGTTAGCATTCATGATCATTCTTAGATTAGCCGAGAAAGAAAAAGTTGCTTGGAGGATAAGACAGAATATGTAAAAAATGGAATGGAGAAAGTTCTAAGCAGATGGTTTATATATTATGTATCTTCATTTTGATTCTTTCCTTGATAATAACAGACCTGATTTAGTAGCTGTGCCATTTGCACCACAAAATTAAGTTTGTCAATTAATTTAAAGGAAGCATTTCTCATTTTAAATCATTCTTGTGTTGAAATTTTTATATGTTTTCATCCATTTCATGCAGTGTTTTATATGGACTGTTTAGCCACGGTTGATCTGCCTCAGAGCTCTTGCTGAGTCCATTAAAATGACATAGATAAGGAGAAAAAAGAAACAGATATTTATTTCTGGAGAAATAAAGATGATAAAACTGCATTATTTTATCGGAAGAATGTTCTGATTCTTTTCTTTGGAGAATTAAGTGGAAAAAAATAAGGGTGAGTTAACTGAGAAACTGGTTTTGAAGGAATATACTGCAGTGCAGTCATACAATTGCATGTGAAGGAGAGAGGGGAGGAAAAAGGAAACACTTGATAGTGACAGTGGAAAAAGAGGACAAATGGGCTAAAAAGAGAATCAGAGTATTCAAGTCACAAAGAAAGATATGGTGAAAGATCATGCACCACAGAAAAATTGAGCTTGTTCTACTGAGGAAACTGAAGCTAGAATTACACAGAAGAGACATGGAACACAACCATGAAAAAAAAAGGCAAACAAAACCTGGAGAGAGAGGGTTCTGATCTTAAAAATGAAGGGGGGAAAAAGTGTGGCAACTGTTGAAAGTCTGAAAAAGAAGATACGAAAAATGTGACAAAGCTGTTTCAGAAATTTTGATTTGAAAAAACAGAGAAATGTGTTCATCATAAATCAACACAGAGCTTACGTTTAATGTAGCTCAGGGATATTTTATAATAGTATCTATGTACATTATTAAGTCTATGACTCTAGTGCCACATTCTCTGGAGAATTCACTCACGTGCATTATCCTTTACTCACACAGCTCAAAGTCTCTGCAGAAGTAATTTTCCCTTTTCTGTCATTAGATAGTAGGTCTAAATTCAGCAGCCCTGACTGGAGACAAAGCGAAGAAGTTTGTTTGTTTGTTTGTCTGTTTGTTTTTATACTGAAAAATTATTCCTCTTCTCCAGGTAGAGTGAATTTGACACTCGCATTAACTGCACCTGACCACTCTGGAAGTGCTGAATCTCACCGAGTTGGTCCTACCTGAGTATTGGACTTAAATACCAGTGTACCAGTCCTGTGTGTGGTGCTGTGGGTGGCTGCCACTGAGCAGGGTCTGCCACCTTGCAGTTGCCAACGCCTTGCCTCTGCACTAAATCAGACACAGCATGAACAAATGTTAAGCCCATGGAGGAAGCCAGCAACATGCAGCTTGAGAAGGAAATTAAGCTCACCGAGAGCCTGGAGGACCTGCAAGAGAGAGATTTCTGCAAAAAAAAAAAAAAAAACTTTTATTGGAAAGGAAAATAAAAGCTGTTTGGCTTTTCTGCTTGTCAGCTCCACGCAGAGACAATTAGAGCCTCCCAAAAGAAAGGAATCTCCTCTGTGAGCAACAAGCAGATGGCAGGTTGGGGCAGGTATAGGAGAGGAACATAAAGACGGCAAATGCTGGCATCCACCTGGACACTGCTACAGAGAACAGGAAGGAAACACCCTCAGGACTAAAAGAGCCCCTCAGAAAATGCCGGGAAGGCTGTTGAACTTGGAACAATACCAAAGAAGGAGGCAACCTGCAGGAGGATAGCAAGAAGAGGTGGAGAGATCTGCTTACAAAATTTACATATTGATTCACTCTGAGCAAAAATTATTACAGTTGTGGTATGTTCAGAGACTTTTGATATTTTGGAGGTCTAATCTACATACAGAGTCCTCTCAAAACATTGGTCTGCTTGGGATTCTGTCATGCTTCTGCTGCACTGGGGAGAAAAAAAAAAAACTTCCCTTCTCAAATTAATGTTGCTGTGCTCCAGTAAACTGCACTATCCATTTTTTTATATACAATAATACAATATACCTCATAAAGCCAAGTTAAAGTATACTGTGGCAAGCCCAACTTCTAGAGAGTAACAAGTTATTTATCATAATGTAGTTCTATGTGTCATTTATTTTTCTCATTAAATACTGAGATTCTGGAATGAATTTACACTACCATATTTGAATCTTACTTGTCTAAATGACTATTTTGTTTTCAATAACTATGACTGTCACTATTTTATGACTGATAAATTAAAGTTCTACTTGCTGTGACATAGTTACTCTGGGTTTCAGTAGTTGGAAGGTCAAGTTTTTCTTTTGAATGTCAGTGAGTAGCTGAAAACTGCATTCTACAAGAACAACAACCCTATTCAAAAGCAAACAGGAGATAGGTGATGAATAACATGCATTTTTCTCCTGAAATGAGAATACTTTATTCAATAAATGTGTTGTGTATGTGTAATGAATGTCATTTTACTATGAGATATACTTTTCTATTTTTTTTGTTTCTATTTTTTTTCTGTAAATCTGTCATGGAGAACTATATAAGCTGATAACTTTCTACTCAGCTGAAGATATTGGATTTGAATTCTGAGAGCTCTTTTGGAATAGAACTAAATAGATTTAAAATGGCACTAAATGACAGGAGGCATTTGTGCACCTTTGCTCATATTACTCCTAAAGCTAGATTTCAGCCCCCTTAAGAAAAATATATGTGCACATAAGAAACTAAGTTTATAAGTCACTCAAAACAAAGAGTTTTTTCCTACTACTAGTTGTGTTGTTTCTTATCCCCTTGCCCCTTTCTTTCTTTTCCTAATAGGTAAATTTTCTAGTCTGAAAAATGTTTGAATTTTGGTGCTACATTTGAATGATCCCAGAATTATGATAGTAAAAAAGCTTCTGGAAAAGTCTTGGGTTGTGGTCAGCTCAGTGGTTAGCCATAATTGGTCAAAAGTTAGAAGCAAATATAACAATAAGGACTTATTAATATTCTCTTTTCATTTAAATGTTCACTATGGATCACTGGCAAAAAAAAAAAATGCTGAAAATATCCCTGATTTGACTAGCATATGTATTCTTATGCTAAGGAACTCTTCATGCAGTGCTTCTTCCATAAAGTTCCTACTGTTTTAAAGCAAGGAGTTTCTTTTAATAGCAGCTCTTGCAGCAATACAGTTGGCCTGTGCCTTCTTCCCCACTGATAAACAGTGTTCAGCTGATCAGTCCAAAGGAAGAAAAGAGTTCTCACTTCACTCATCCATTATATAATTTTAAGAGACTAGTAATGAAAGTATGAGAGGAAGCGAGTGGCTCATATTCAACAGCATCAGCCTACTTTGCAATCCATGAAAAAGCATGGGAGGTTTTTCAAATGATGTTAAGCTTAACCTGTTTTTGAGAAGAGAGGAGAAGGAATAAAAAAATATCTCCTCCTTGGACTCGTAGACCATCCATAGGAGCCCACACTCATGTCTGGTCTTGCTACCTGCTGAAAAGTTAGACTGGGTGCAATCCAGCCGCATGCCCAATTAGATAAGCAATGGGCAGTGGCAGCTGTGGCAGTCGCACCCTTTTGAAAATATAGTGCTAGGAGTCAAATGAAGACAAAGATTAAATAAAGAAATTTGATTTAACTCTCTACTTCTTTTCCTTATAAGTTCGCTTTTAGTTTATGCCCTTGCAGAGCAATATTTTGAAATGGTATTAAAGCAATGTGAGAAGTCATTTTTAAAAATGACTCCAAACTACATCTGAGTTACAGACCATTT
This sequence comes from Crypturellus undulatus, assembly GCA_013389825.1. NCBI lineage: Eukaryota > Metazoa > Chordata > Aves > Tinamiformes > Tinamidae > Crypturellus > Crypturellus undulatus. The sequence goes on along the minus strand of VWPW01006527.1, from coordinate 36,034 downwards.
TCTTTGAGAACTCTCCCAATAAATGCATTGCAACCAAGTGGAAAACATATTCCTTTTCCTGCTGTGATTGCACATTTGTACTCTTGAGAGCAGGCACATGTAGCTGTAGTTTCTTCCTGACAGCTTGATTAACCTTGAAAAGTTGCAAAATAATAAAAAAAAATAAATAAAAAAACTTGTATAGTTAACTGCACAAAGAGATTTGAAAAAAATATACTATACCTAATATTCTATACATAAATGACAATAGCTTTATTGGTTTATAATCTTCATCTAATTTACTTTCTAAAATTTCAGTTTAGAAAAAGTAGAAATAGAAGCTTCTATTTCAGCTCTGAACCAAGACAGCCTGGTCTACACTATGGGTTGGTATAAAATACATTCAATAGAATGTTTTGGTTTTCCTGCTCACATTAGGATACAGTAATAGACTACAAAGAGAAAAACAATAGTGTGTCATAAACCACTTATACCAGTAATAAAACTGACAATTTAATATTCTATATCTCTAGGGTTTTTTATTCTGATAATGCATAAAAAAAGATAAAAAGTGATAAGACATCTTGTTGTGCCATGACTAAAACCACTGGATATCGAGACATCAGACTGGATAGTCTAAATATAAAAGGCAGATCAGAAGGAAAGAAAAACAAGAGATTGAGGAGAAAAATCATAAAACAAAATCAAAAATATACTGTATTGAAGTATTTAAATAATCTTTTTGCAAATTACCATGATGTTCCTTCTGTTATCAATAGGTTCGTAATTATTTAATGTGTGTGTAGGAAATAGAAAAGACTATGTAGACTTCTATGAAATCTGAGTGTAAATGCTTGAATATGAACAGTAGCCTCCATGTTCAGCACAGTAGTAGATGAAGACTGAGGGTGGTGATTTGTACTTCCATAAGAAAGCAAATGGATATTTTATTCAGAAGTTGTGGAGTATCTGAAGGAAATTCTTAGGTGTCAATTTTAGAATCTTCAAAAGATTTTACTAACTATAGACAAATTTATTCCATGACTCATTTCAAATTTCTCCTAAAATATATGCAGTAAAACTCTGCAATGTGATGTTGTCCAGTATTAGGATGTGGGAAACTGTGAGAAGCTGATAAACCATGAGAAACCATGGGAAATGGTGGGAACTGTGAAGGTTAGGAGTGAGAAACTGTGAAAGTTAGGAATAACAGATTAGCAGATAAGGAAATCTAAAACATAGACTGAATGTGCAGGTCACTGTTTGGTTACCTGTTGTCCGGTAGCAGGATTGGACCCAGACAGCAATAGAGTCAAGGAATTGGCTGGAATCAGGGGGAAGGAGGGGACAGTCAACATGTGGGACAGTGCATGCTCACAAACGTGGAGAATATTTAAGTTTGGTCTGATGCGCAATAAAATGGCTTCTGGCTTCTGGTCCTAAACCTTAAGCCCCCGCTCCTTCATTGCTCCCACATTAGGATGTCTTATTTAAGATACTTTCTGGAGGGCTTTAATCATTTGTGCATGAACATCTGAAAAATGTTGATATTTTTCTTACTGTAGAGGAAGTTATATGTAAAGAAGTATTCCATTCCACCCAGTAGCATGAATCAAAGTGAATTAAATGTTCTATTTTTTCCCTACATATAATGTTCAAATTAGGCATAAGTTACTTTTCCGTCTAGATAGAAATGGAACTATGTATTATGGAGCTATGTCTGTTCCGCCTTCTCCTTTTAGAAGAAGAATCTAAGCAAAATTGAGTCAAGTTTCTCCGTCTCTGTTTCTAGGATGAAGCACAGAGAAAAGTTCTATAGAACTGTATCCAATGACACAGGATGAATTGTTACAGCAAATGCATCTACAGTTTTAAGTGGTGGCATTAGCACAGTAGAGAGCCTTCTGTCCATCTCCTTTTTCACGTGGATGTGGGGGTCGACAGATACTGAAAGTTGCTTTTACCTGCCAGGCTAGTTTATCTATCTCAAACATACATTCCCAAACCTTTCCAGCAAATAAGTGATAGGACAGATATGTTAGGATCTGAATTTGTGCTATGATCTCAGCTTACATCAGCTAAATGTGAACATGGACTCAGCTGAACATTAGCTCAACATCACCCAGTGTACCCGTTGGCAGTGCAATTCTGGTGTGATGTAGCTAAAGGAAGATCCTCAAAGATATTTAAGCATGTAACTGCTGTTTAAACTCTAATCTCACTGAAATTAGCAGCTGATGAAATAAATAAATAAAAAATTGTGAGAGGAAAACAAAAAGTCAATTATGGAAGTGTTGCAAAAAATTCTTAAATGTCTACACAGGGAGGAAATGAACTTGCTTCAAGAAACCTTTGGTGGGTTTTGAGGCCTAACCCAGACTGAGTGTCTAATACAGCTGACAAAGTGCTAGTAGCATCTATGCCTTCTAAAAGAGATTTCAGCTAACCAACTATACGAGTTAAACATATTATTTCTTTATGAATTTTGCATTGCAAATCATTGTTATGAGGCTATATCAGATAAGTTAGAGTTCTTGTCCAAGTTGGATTTCAAAATTATGGAAAGGTTAAAGTAATTCCTTTCTTTCTTTCTTTCTTTCTTTCTTTCTTTCTTTCTTTCTTTCTTTCTTTCTTTCTTTCTTTCTTTCTTTCTGGGAAAAACAATTGTTCAATATCCAATCTGACAGATTTTCCACATGTACAGTACAGCGATGGTATAGAAGTATCTTATTAATGAATTATGTTGTCCCAAGTATGTTGGCATCTGACTTTTTTTCTATTGCAGCTTTTTTTAAGCTTTATTCATGGAGAAGGTAGAACTTTGATCTAAAACTTACTGTAGACATCTACATGGGAGAATTTAGTCATTCTAGGCCCTGTGTGTTTTAAGGAACACTAAAATTACTTCTTCAAAACCAGACCATTAATTATCACTTCTGGAACTTATATTCCAAGCTGCACTCCTGAGGTCCCTGCTCATTACACATGGCCCTGGCAGTGCCCGCATTCCTTGTCTCCTACCTTTCTAATAGTTTGGTGCCCCAGGGAACAAAAATGTTCCTGTAGACTACCTAATAGATCAACGAAAGGTTACCACTGGCCTATTTTTATTAATGACATGACAGCTATTGACTAAGATTGAGTTATTCTAATTCTGCAGAGTTTGCTACTCATATGAAGTAGTTCCAGTGCAGAAAACTGTAAACTTTATTTCCATAGACCAATTAGATGCATGACTGCACTTACCCTCATCCTCTCTTTGATGTTTAAAAAGCAGTGCCATGAGGGCATTCAGCATCTTCTGTAGACCTGCAGGTGGAGTAGAAGCCATCCTCTTCATGTCAGGAGTGGAAGCTTCCAGGCATTACCATTACAGAAGTGTCTATTTCCCAGCTGAAAAAAACAAAGTCTGGTTGCTGCTCCTTCAGCATAGCTGAGGCTCAATGCACTTGCATTACCAGAATCTCATAGAATATCTGGTAAATCTCTTTCATATTATGTCCAGTGCTACACAGTCTGGATAATCTCCACCTGCAGCTTTTACTTGACAAAACAGTTCATCCACCAGTTGATTATCTGCCATCTCCCTTAGCCTTAGCAAAACAAACAAACAACAGCAACAAAAACATCCCACCACCTGGAAAGCTTTCTCCTCCCTTCCACTTACTTAGGCCTTTCCCTAGCACCTAATAAAAGGTGAAGTGCGTGTCTCAATATTCTAGATAAGGCCAGCTGCTAAACACGTATATTGAATAATTATTTGCAGAAAGGCAATCTTCATTTACTTCATTAAGAAAAAAAAAATAAAAATAAAACTAGCAAGCACTTTAAACTAGCATTTTACTCATGACTTCACCTCAAAATTCAGAAAATAGTCCTGTCAACAGGATGTACCATTTACAACTATGGAATCTGTCACATAATAGAAAGCTGAAGCAAAGATTCAACTTTCATTTCTCTGAGCAAAAAACAAAGCAGATCTGCTATATTTCGGTGTAGTTCTTTCCATTCCAAAGATCTTATCTATCTTCCATCAGATAAATATCCAGAAAATCATTTCCGCCCAGGTTGTATTGTGACTGCATGTGAAACAAGTCTGAATACAAGGAACAGAATGATTCAAAGCTGCTCAAATGAATTTATTAAGCCCTCTTTTCATTTGCTATTTCAGTCTTGATTTTGCTGCTGCCAACATTCTCCCTGATGCAATGCTTAGCAGTGGCAATAACAATTGCTGCATTTGCGCATGCACATATAAATGGTGCTTTAGAGACAGGCAGGAATTTAGTATAGCTGGGAGATGGCATTTCTGTGAAGCCAGGTTTATTGCAACTTATTTATATAAAAAAAATCTGTTTATGCATGGGAAAGCCCAAAGACTGAGGAGTTCTGAAAATGATCAGGGAGATTTACTGGGTTGATTCATTCTCAGTGAAAGACTAATTTTCATCTTATTCATTTAATTCACTTTGAGGGTATTTATTATTGCCTTATATTATCCAAAGCTCAGGAAATGACTGGTTTGTTTAGTTTAATACATAGCTACATAAAGGGTCCATCCGCTGGTCCACCGAATGCAATAACCACGTAAAATCCTTCTCTAGCTGATGCTCAGACATTTTTTTGCAACACTTTATGTTATTCTTTCATCAAGAAAGAACTGTCCACATGCTGTCTTTCATAGATTATGAGGATGGCTTCAATTTGCAGCATTTTGTAACATCTAGATTTTGCTCTATCAGTGTCTATGTGTCCACATAGCAGTAAACTATGACACATCAAGAGAGCAAAGGTAGAAATAACCTCAGCAGTCTAGGGAGTAATATCCCAACTAAGGTGATGGGAGCCATCCATATTAGAATGTTGCCCTCAATGAATGGGCAGAACATTTTTGAATTGCAGAAGACTCTGTCCATTATATTGGTTTAAGTTAATGTAAGCATTAAAATTAATGAAAAATACTTTAAAAATCAGAGCAAAGGAAAAGTAATTACAAAAGGAAGCAGAAGAATATGTAATAGTGGTGTGAAAACTGGATACTTAAAGTTAATAAAATTTAAGGAAGTTCAAAGTAATAATCAAATCAGTAATTATGATTAGAATTTTTTTTTTAATCTGAGTTTTGACTGAAAGATATTCAAGATTTTTTCTTTTTATCAAAATTTTTAGAAGTAAAATAACTCTTCAAAAAGCCTGTCACAGATGTTCTCATTTTTAATTAAATAACTTATTCTGGAAACTGAATGGTTACCTTCATGTATATCCTTTATATTGCCAAAAATATGCTGATCTTACAGACAGAACAAAACAAACAAACAAAAAATCTCTGATGGAAATTTATACATAAATTTATACATAAGTATGAAAATGTATATCAACAAGGCCATTTTTCTAGAAATATATAGCAGTTATGCTTGGTGGAGTGGAGAAAGTCAGAGATGAAAAGAAATGTTTCTGTTTGTTTTGATTTGTTTTTGACACAAATGAAAGCATGCAAGCACCATTTCCTATTACTAAAATGTTAAAGACCTGGTTTGAAATATAGTTGTTTTTTAATTCTTTTGGACGGGTGATTTTTTCATTATCTAAGGGGTAATTTCATGATTGGTATAACTTTTGAGCTCATGAAGCAGATAGGTACCTGGTTAGGGTTTTGTTTGTTTGTTTGTTTTTGTTGTTGTTGTTTTGTTTTGTTTTTTAAAAAAGACTTCACTTTGCAATTCAGTAATTGCTATGCCTAACATGCTTCCCAGTAGCCACTCCCTCAAATCAAGGTTTTTTGTTGTTTGCTTGTTTATTTCAGATTTTACATGGATGTTTAGTTCTTTACCCATATCTTTTACCATTTTTTTCTATTTCCCATAAAGATCTGTCAGTTTAAAAATATCAAACATTAAGTACTTTTTTCTATTCCAAATGGAATAGAAACAGAACAAAATGGAATATAAATGGAACATTTCACTACTGTGACAATGAAAGAAGATTTTCATTTGTTATACTATGGTGTGAAAGGTCATGTTTGATGATAGATTATTTTTAATGAAGAAGAAACAGAATAATTGAAGGGAAGAAATCATGATTATTGAAAAAAATTAGGATTATGTGGTTAGTTTTGTCCCTTAATGCTTTGTTCTTTTTCCCTCTGAATTCAGCTACTTTCTAGAGGGCCTTTTGGTGTTTGTTTTCTTTATTTTTTGTATTATTTTTTGTTTAGTAATTATGCTCTTGCATAACTCTAGACTGGAAGAAAATACATGTTATTCTCTGAGGCCAGTCGCGCATGTGCCTCGTCCGGGTCCCCCGGTCGCCGCGGGTCGACTGCGCTGGGACGCTCGCTCTACGGGCCCGGGTGCCGCGTCGCCGGGGGAGGCAACAGTAGCGGCACCTCTTTGCTCAGGGTCCCGCGTCCAGATGGTCAGGTGAGGAGAATGCGATAGGCCAGCCGCCCTCGCGGGTCGGGGGAGACCGGCGTGGACTACCGAAAGATGACTCGATACGAGTTCCAATCAGCAGCCACTTTATTCCGGAAACGCACAACTTATATAGGGCAGGTAAAGGGGAGGAGAAGAGGGAGGAGTGGGCCACTGGATTGGATGTACACTGGTCTTGTGATCCCTATTGGGCGGTCCGTTGACCGGAGCAGATTGCTCCGGCCCCCACCTTCGGGATTCTGGAATGTTCTGGAGTGTTCTTGTTAGGTGTACGTGCTTGTTTTACATCAAACATACATTTTTTTCCCCAAACCCTCCTGTACCTAATTCCGTATCTCCTTACAATTCTCATAAATTCTATCAAATTTAAGTTTATTTATTTGTTTCTTGATTGATTTTTACTTCATTGTTGTTTCTAATTTATCTCCTGATTTCTTTTTTTTAACTACCTTATAATAATTCCATATTGTACCTGAGGGAAGTTGCAACTGCATTACAAACAGAAAATATTGAAAAAGTACTATGGCTGACAATTCACTGCTTAATTCTCTGCAATTGCTGCAGCCGCATCTTCCCCATTAATACCAACTGTCACATAGCTATTCATAGCCTGTGATTTGTAAAAGCAAGTAGAAAGAGAAAATGATTTGCAGGGAACAAGACAGAGGATTATGCAAAGGAGTTTCATACAGAAAAAGTGAATTTGTCTGTTGATGTGTAGAGCTTACCATTAACAGCACGTATGCAAGTTTTTAACTTGCAACACATAAAATTAACAAAAGCCCCCAAAAGTTTATGTTTTACACCAGAGATATTTTCATTTCACTGACTACTAGATTTGTTCTATTGACATTTCATTCATAGCTTTTCTTGATAAACATTATCTGAATCTCTGGATGCAACACATTAGTATTTTTCACTATGCACAGCATGAATTAAAAGCCTAAGTGATAATTATGATTTTTAAATTGATCAAATTGATTAAAAACAGACAAGAATATAAGCAGAAAGGAATAATGATCATAAATTTGTGGTTTATGATTATTCAGTAAATTTAGCTAGAAAAATATGTTCTGAGAAGACTTAGAATCATAAAATAATTTAAGTTGGGAGAGACTTATGGAGGATTGCTGGATCAACCACTCCCCCAAACCAGGACAAACTTTGAACTTAGGTGTGGATCCAAAATTATATTTGGTTCCCCAGGGTTGTTTCCAGCATATTGTTTCAAATATCTTCAAAGACAGAGATTCAAACAACCTCTCTAGGCAACTTGTTGATCATCCTCATGTGAAAAAAAATCCTAACTCTTTGTACTACAACTTTTGTCTTCTCTTGTCTTCTCTCTCCAAGAAGTATCATGCTTTATCCTCTCTATAACCAATCAGGTAGCTGAGGACAACAAAACAATCTTCCTATTAATCCCCTCTTCCTAGAAACAAACAAATCCAACTCCTAGTCTCTCCTTACTTGCTATGTGCGCTATCCCAGATCATTTTGGCGGACTAGCTTTGGACACTGCTATTCCACAACCTTTTTTTTTGTACAGAGTCCTCCAGAGGTGCACTTCCGAGCGCCAGATAGAAGGCAATAATCAATTCCATTGAGCTGCTGATTACATTTTTGCTAAAATGGCCTAGGATGTGTTTGCTGATCATGCATTGCTGATTACTTAAATATTGCATACTGTTGACTTATAATGATGCAGATGTTTACCAAGATACTCAGCTCCTTCTCTATAGAATTACCCATCCTATAGCCATTCAGTCTCCAGCCTATCTTGACAATAGCTTGTTCTGCCCATGACTTTGCTTTTGCCTCTGTTGAATTTCCTGAGGTTTCTGTTAGCTACTAGGATGCTATGAGAAGCCTTAAGCTGGTATTTCTATTTGATTTTCGGTTCTTTATTACCCTGGACCTGACCACCAGGAGAATTTGCTCTGTAATCTTATCAAGAACTGCATGAGATTGTAGTATCCTTTTTTTTTTTTTCTTGTTTTGTTGACTTTTTTTACAGGATAGGCATTCCATTTGCCTCTTCCTAAGCAAAAAGCCCATCTCCTATTTGCTATAACCTCTGAAGAATGGTAAAAACATAGTGACATTAACCAGCTCTTTTAGCAACCTTAGATGTATCCTGCCAGATGCTGTACATTTGTAGTACACTTTCAGCTTTCTTAAGTGGTGTTTAACAGAAACTTGAGTTATAGAGGTAGTGGTACTTATCTCCCCCAAACTTTGTCACTGAGTGTGGAAATGAGTGCAGACCTTGCCAGTAGAACTGAGGAAAAGAAGGACCTCAGTACTTCAGCCTCCTCCATGTCCTTCATCACTATTTTTTTTTCCCCGTTCCCTGGATGCATCTGTTGCCTTTCACATTTTTCACCAGTTTCAGCTCCACTGAGATTTGACCCTACATTGTCTTGTGATGCTTATAATCCTCCTTAGTAATTTGTCCTTCCTTCTTACCTTTTAAGCGTCCTTTTTATCTTTAACGTCTGTCAGACACTCCCTGCCAGGCCAAGCTGGCCTTTTCCTGTTCCTGCTTGTTTTCTTACAGATGCACTGTGCCTTCTAGTGTATTGAATAAGGTGTCCTTGAAGATAGACTAGCTTTCATAGGTTCCTCTGTCCTTCAGGGCAGTCTCACAGGAGATTGTGATTCATTCCTCAATAGACCAATATCCACCCTCTTGTAGTTCAAGATCTTTGTCTTTTATTTAACTTCCTCATTTCCTTCAGGACCTTACACTGGTTATCTTATAGTCACAGTAACCAAGACTGCCACTGAAAGTTGGACAGTTGTCAGTTGTGAGTAGTAGGTCCAGAAGAGCACCTTCGCGCACTAGACTCTCTGACACCTGGTTTACACATTTGCTTCTTAGCCACTAAAAAGCATCTACCTCACTCCTGCCCACCATGTTGCCTCCTCCCTGTGGAAGGCAGTGGTTGAAGTCCCCCATAACAGCTAGCCGCTGTGATCAAGAGAATTCTGGTTATTCAAACACAACGTACTACCTAGTCAAAATTTTCTTAACTTTCTTAATTTCCCACAGAAATTTCCCCTTGGCGATCACCTTTCATCTGTTTAATGTATTTCTTAGCATTATACCTGATTCGACAATTGTTATTCCGAGCATCGAATAAGCCTTAGCAATCTGTTTAGCATATCATTGAGTCCTGAGTACGACAGACAGACATTATCATAGGTCTTGTGCTATGTGCTATTTCTAATTGTTTCTTGTTTATATTTAAAATTACAACCTATAAGATCAGATATGGCTGGCCTACTGTGGCAGAATTCACTCCTCTCTCCTGTTGATTATTCACCATACCTGGTCTGCAGGTATAGTGAACAAAAAACCTCACCTGTCCTCTTGGATAAAAAGCCCTCTTGTGGTTACCAGAAACCACAAGTTTCCACCTACCATTGCCCCATTGCCATAGGAATCCCTCTTCTCCTGCTCAAATGTAGCCTATGGATATCTCTTCTGTGCAATTTGAAGCAGAGATGATACAGAGTCTCTGAGGAGCTATAAAATGAGAAAGATAAAATGGTTTTGGAAAAAGTATTCAGATAATAGATACCTGTAGATGTTATGTGGTAAATTATGTTTTCCAGAAGAAATTGTGCACTGGGGAAATTCCATTGTCTTCAGAAAATGTATCTTCGTCGTCTCACAAATGCTTGATGAAAGTAATGTAGTAAGAGGTGGGCTTAGTATGGTATTTTTAATATGAAACCTGTATTTTCTACAGAGAGCATTATCCTATTTTTTGCAATAGACAAGCACATCATTTTACTTCTACTAGCCAAGCTTTTCTTGTTGTCTCTCAAATTCATGGTATCATGTTGTTAATTTAGGGAAAATATTTTCAGAATTAAGTCCCTGACTACTTCATCCACATTGAGGTGCTCTTAATTTATCTCAAAGGCAGAGGGATTTCACTAAGATGGTTGGGAAGATGACGAACAGGACTAAAAATGAAGGTAATTTGCACATTTTAAATAAAAATCCACTACCTATCAAGTTAACTGCTCCTGCCTGATCTCTCTGCTACGCTGGTTGTATCAAATAGGCAGGTCTGTCTTAATGGATTTTAAAGTGAACAGCAGGTGTGGAAAAGCTGAACTCTTCTTGGATGATACTCTTCCCATTTCAAAGCAAAATGGAACAAATTAAATACTCCTTGAAGAGCAGAAAAGTACTTCCACATTCTTTACTTATTGAGATTATTTGTTGAGAAGGGTTAGACCCCGTGGAAACAATATAGGAACATTGTCAGAGAGTGCAGGGATGCAATGAGGAAGACCAAGGCCCATTTGGAATTAGTGAGATATGTCATGGACAACAGGAAGGTTGCATGCCTTGGTGACAGAGGATGCAGAGAAGGCAGAGTTACTAAATGCCTTCTTTGCTTCAGTCTTTATTGCTGAGGCTAGTCCCCATGAACTACAGAGCATACAAGAAAGAAAACCAGGAAAGAGTTGGACTTTCTCCTTGTCAAGGAGGATTGGGATAGAGATAGGCAAACTGGACACACATAAATCTATGGACCTGAATGGGATGCATCCAAGAGTGCTGAGGGAACTTGCTATTGCTAAGCCACTCTCCATCATCTTTGAGAGATCATGGAGAGCGGGGGAGGACTGGAAGAAAACCAGTGTCACTCTAGTCTTCAAAAAAGGAAAGAGAGAGGAGTTGGGAAACTATAGGCCAGTCAGACTCACCTCCCTCCCTGGAAAGGTGATGGAGCAGCTCATCCTAGCATGTCAAGGAAAAGAAGGTAAAGAAGGTGATCAGGAGTAGTCAGCAAGAATTCATCAAGTCATGTTTGACCAACCAGATAGTCTTCTACAATGGATGACTGGATGGATGGACAATGGGAGAGCCGTCGATGTTGTCTACCTTCACTTCAGCAAGGTTTTTGACACCGTGTCCCATAACATCCTCATGAGGAAGCTCAGGAAGTGTGGGTTAGATGAGTGGACAGTGAGGTGGATTGAAAACTGGCTGGAAGACAGAGCTCAGAGGGTGCTGATAAATGCAACCAGCAATGTCCCACAGTGTTCAGTGAGGTTCAGCTTTTTCATCAATGGATGAGATCCCTTGGATGAGGGATTAGAGTGCACTCTGAGCAAGTTTACAGATTATACCAAACTACTTGGAGTGGCTGACACTCCAGAAAGCTGTGCTGCCATTCGGAGGGACCTAGACAGGCTGGAGAGCTGAGCAGAGAGGAACCTCATGAGATGCAACAAGTACAAGTACAGGGTTCTGCACCTGGGGAGGAAAGAGCCCAGGCACAAATACAGATTAGGAGTTGACCTGCTGGAAAGCAGCTCCATGGAGAGGGATTTGAGAGTTCTGATTGGTAAGTTAATCATGAGTCAAGAATGTGCCTTTGTGACCAAGAAGGCCAGTGGGATCCTGACCTGCATCAGGAGGAGTGTTGCCAGCAGATCGAGGGAGGGGATCCTTCCCCTATACCCAGCCCTGGTAAGATCGCACCTGGAGTATTGTGTGCAGTTCTGGGCTGTCCAGTACAAGACGGATGTGGAGCTTCTAGAGAGGGTCCATCGTAAAGCAACAAAGATGATTAAGGGACCAGAGCATATATTATATGAGGAAGCGAGTTGGGCCTGTGTAGCTATAGAAGATTGAGAGGAGATTTGGAGATCTTCAAAACCTACCTGGATGTGACCCTGTGCCACATGTGTTAGGTGTCCCTGCTTGAGCAGGGGATTGGACTAGATGATCTCTAGGGTTCCCTTCCAACCTCAACCATTCTGTGATTCTGAGATGATATTTTAATTCCTTGGAATGCCTTATATCTTTCAAAGAATTAAAAATAAAATAAAATAAAATAAAATAAAATAAAGTCTATATCTGATAAAATCTCACACTTTACAGAATCTGAGAGACCTTATTTTTATATTATTATTCAAAACTGTACCGTTTCCTTCAACACCCACATGTATCCTTCTAGTGTGGTTCTATAAAATAGTCAGATATCCTACTACATTATCTACAAATACAGTTGTTCCCCTTCTTTGATTAATAATTTTGCACAGTTTGAATGAAGAACTGTGAACTGAGAATGGTGGTATGGGACTGAGTACCTCTGCATTTCTTCTATAGCTCAGTCTTCTATTTCTTCCATCGGTTCATCCAGGCTTAGTTCCACCCCGTTATCAATTAGACTCGATAACAATGGTTGAAAGCACCTTTTTAAGGGGAATTTCTGATAAAAGCTTATTTAGAATATTACTGAAAAGTCGTAAGTGACTTTTATAGAGTCTTCTTCAAAGCTTGTATAGAGACTTCTTTAAAGCTGAAAATGAACAAGATGAGGGAGGCTGTGAGCTACCAATGGAAGACGAAAAGACAAAGGATTGCTCATGAGCTCATTTAAGATACCTCTCAATGTAATCTTTCAAAAATAAATTAATCATTCTGAACACTGTTCTGCTGCTACAAGTTATGCCTCCTCAAACTTATATTTTGAATAGGCTTATAGAATTGCATTATATAGAGTTAAACATTGTTAGCTAAAGCAGCTTCCTATAACTGAAGGAAAACTTTAATTCTACTATAAGACAGTATAAGTACTTGCTAAATAAGGTCAAATGATGTTGCACTTTTCAATTACTGAAATGTCTTTTCATGTCAATAGGCAAGAATATTGATCATTAGAGTGAGGTGTTAAAGCGTATCCTTTTACATGGCCTCCACTTGAATTTTTATTATGTTTTCAGTTTGAATTTTGCTGCTATATGCATTTCATGCATTGTTTTCTATATATTTAATTCTCACTAACCTGCTCAAGAAAAGACTTCTCATACCAGGTCTGGTCAGTAATTTAATCCTTGTTGCAATTGGGTGCTAAACAACTACATTTTTTCTTACCAGCACAACGGGTTTTTTCCAGGCCAAACAGCAATGTCTCACTCTTGTTATGAAATTCTTAGATTTGTTGTGATTTAGTCTGTAGCTTTACTCTGTATGTATCTTGAATGAAATCTTACTGGTTTGCCTACATGTTTTCTTACTTTTCCTAAATATATTGCATAATATCAGCATTTATCATTGTATAATTCATGTAAGATTTCATTCATGGTTAATATTACACCGAACTTTTCCCAGATGCATACATTTTATAATTGTAAACCTAAAGCCATTTTTTTCATGAAATACATTCTTAAATGTGTTTTGAAAAATCAAGATATATCATAAATAAAATATGAGACTATGTGAGAGCTCTGGAAGAATAAACAAGTAGCAAAGACACAAAATCCTACATTTCAAATAAAACATGAAGAAGCTAAAAAGCCTCAAGTATAGTCCAAAGGTAATTTATTCCAGTGCCAAGTCTAAACTGGTCATTTATTCTTACTCTCATTTCTTTTTCCTCTAAATTTTCCTTTAAATTCTATCAGGATTTTCTTTCATCTTTCAGTTACTGAGGATCTTCCAAGTCACTTAATCAGAAGCACTGTGAATATATGACAACACATACACACATACACATAAAATTTATGTGTAAACTCTTTATCAGTATTAGGACTAATTAAATAATCAGAGACATCCATGTTGGAACTTTCATATATATATTTATATATATGGGCTGTTTCTTCCTCACTTGCTCCAAACAGCCCTTTCAATTTAAATTGCACATATTACTAGACAAAGATAAATTGCATCCAACAGGAATTTTTATGACATCATGCCCCCTCAACACATGCACACACACACAAACACTAACACCCTTACATAGCTTTTAAATATACATATAATTGGATATTCCTTATATCTTGGACAAGCAATATATTAAATTTTGAGACAATAGTATTTCTGAATGTTCAGTTTGACATTACACTCACAGAAGAAAATTTTGACATTTATATGTAAGACAAATAAATAGGAAGAAAAATAAACAAAAATAAATTAGGAGATATCCTTTGTAATAATGCCATCAAGAAATAAATATTGCTTCAAAAATTATGGATGAGAGGATGTAGTTTATATAAAGTTGAACATACTTTTCATTTCAGAAGGAATTTGGAGTCTTAGTGTTCTTAGTGTTCTGAAAGCTTATGAGGTTGTGACAAAAAAAAAAAAAAAAACTTTGAAATGGCTGGATCATCAGCATCTTAATAGTTCATATAGTTATGTCGGAAGTACTCTCTGGAGCTCGTTCTTTTCCAAAACATTAATAACTAAGTAAGTGAAGTGTAACTTTATAGCCACCTGTCTTTTACTGAATTTGGATGTAGAATATAGTTGTTTTGTGATTCTGGTTGTGCTTTTTAAAAAAGGTTGGAAGGGACCTCTAGAGGTCATCTAGTCCAACCCCCCTGCACACGCAGGGCCACCTACAGCACCTGGCACAGGACTGCATCCAGGCGGGTCTTGAAGATCTCCAGAGAAGGAGACTCCACAACCTCTCTGGGCAGCCTGTTCCAGTGCTCTGTCACCCTCACCATCAAGAAGTTCTTCCTTAAGTTCCCGCGGAACTTCTTATGCTTCAATTTCTGGCCATTTCCTCTGGTTCTGTCAGTGACCACCANGTGGCCATTTCCTCTGGTTCTGTCAGTGACCACCAGTGAAAAGAGGCCAGCCCCATCCTCCTCATTGCCTCCCTTGAGGCACTTATAGACACAGATCAGATCCCCTCTCAGCCTTCTCTTCTCCAGGCTGAACAAGCCCAGCTCCCTCAGCCTCTCCTCATAGGGCAGATGTTCCGGGGCCCTGATCATCCTAGTCGCCCTGCGATGGACTTTCTCCAGCAGCTCCACATCCCTCTTGTACTGTGAGGCCCAGAACTGGACACAGTACTCCAGATGTGGCCTCACCAGAGCTGAGTAGAGGGGTAAGATCACCTCCCTCGACCTGCTGGAGATGTTCCTCTTAATGCATCCCAGGATGCCTTTGGCTTTTTTGGCCACAAGGGCACACTGCTGCCTAATGGTCAACCTGTCGTTCACCATGACGCCCAGGTCCTTCTCAGCAGAG
>VWPW01006527.1:6457-19681 GCA_013389825.1 Crypturellus undulatus | reverse complement strand
TTCTTGTTATTTTTAACATCCCTTGCCAGGCTGCGTTCCAGCTGCGCCTTAGCTTTCCTAGTTGCATCTCTGCATTCCCTGACTACGCTCCTGTATTTTTCCCAGGGGGCCTGCCCTTTCTTCCACATTCTGTATACCACCTTCTTCTGCTTGAGCATTGCCACAAGCTCCTTGCTCATCCACACAGGTCTCTTGCCTCCTCTGCCTGACTTCCTACGCATAGGGAGGCACTGTTACTAGGCACAGAGGGAGTGACGCTTGAAGACTAGCCAGCTCTCTTGGGCCCCCCTTCCTTCTAGGGCTCTAGCCCATGGGATCCTTTCGAGGAGGTTTCTGAAGAGGCTAAAGTTGGCCCTCCTGAAGTCCATTGTTGCAAGGCTACTTACAGCCCTGCCTCCTCCTCGTTGGATCCTGAACTGCACCAGCTCATGGTCACTGCAGCCGAGGCTATCCCCCACCCTCACATCTCCTACAAGACCCTCTCTATCTGTTAGTATGAGGTCCAGTAGTCCACCTCTCCTCGTCGGCTCCTCCACAACCTGCATCAAAAAGTTATCGTCAACACTCTGCAGGAACCTCCAGGACTGTTTGTGCCTGAAAAGTTAATGAAAGTTAGTTACTTTTTCTTAGAGAGTACTGTGGGAGCCTTGGCGGTATTGCATGATTATGAAGGGCCGGAATACCGTTGCTAGGGAGCAATGTGATAAGGAAAGAAGAGCTTGTTAACCTTGTTAGCCTTGTTAGTATTAAGCAGGAAACCTGCGGATGGGAAAGTCATAAAGAAGGATCAACAATGAATGCCAGAGATGGGAAGCAAGCACAGCTGCATGATAAGAGGCACGCAAGGCAAGAGCCAATCATAAGTTGAAAGCATCCGCATGCTCACCGCATGGACAAACTCATTAACCAATCATTAATTGCATGGACAGAGAATGCGCTCGTGCCGCTTCGCGTTTACTCTATAAATATAACTGCCTTCTGATATTAAAATGAACAGCATCTGCTTCACATTGAAGTGTCGTGCTTTCCGTCTCGCGGTGGTGGTCCTTGGCAGAGTACTGATAAAATGAAAATGACATCTCTAAATACCACTAAGATTATTACAAACAATTTATTCTTTGAATACACTGTGGGTGTATGTAATTAAAAAAAATCATTTGTTTAAATCAGGCACCAATGTGACTCAAATACAGCTTTAATAATATTTATCTACTATAACTTTTGCATCTACGGTCAAAAATACAAAGATCAAACAGAATTAGCTGAACTACAAACAACAGTTTTTTTCATTTCTAAGATTTTCTTCCGTAACTTCTCATGTAAGTGTTTGAATAGTCTTCATCGAAAAAATGATTTTTTTAAACTGAAGGGACCTGCAGGGAAATTCTAAAACAAGTTAAACCCCATGCATTCTTTATTTATCAGAAATGTCTTGCTAGGATTAGATCAAAAAGTGTTTTTCGTTTTTCAACAACAGAGAGTTTAACCATCACAAACCCAAGCCCTTAAGGGAGTTACTCAGTTCTTGCATGATATTTGTTTCTTTTACAGAGAAGTGAAAAATTCAGAATTTATCTGACTCAAACAAATGTTTTCCCTGTATAAATTTTCAGGAAGCCAGAGGAAAATGTTTATTTTCTACTGAATATTACTTAAGTTTTTGTTCTCCAACTTTTGTCTTTGCTTGTCTTGTGTTACCTGTAGTCCAAATGCATAAAGTTTCCCAGATTAAAGTTCACTAGGACAAGTACACATGCAGAGCACAAGACTCTGCAGGGTGGACACTGAGTCCCTCCCCATCCTGCTTGTAACATGCAGTTCCCTGATGGTTCACACACACAGCTTCAAAATAGGGATGACATTCACATAAAAGACAGAACATTATTAAATTCTAGAAACAGAATTTAATAATAATATAAGACAGATCATTGTCAAGACACAGAGCATTGAACCGAAGGCCTCAGGCTGACAAGTTTAATGACCTGCCTCTGCTATATGTGATCTGTCCTTTTTATCCCTCTTTTTCCAGGCTGCTCCTTCCCTAATTTGCTTAACTCCCTCCAACACCCCATAATAAATTTTGTACAGCCCCAAACTTTCCCTAAACTCTTCCCCTGCATCTTAAATCCTATATCCCTTAAAGCAACAGGATGTTTGCATGGATTACACCTGCTAACAAAAAAGTTTTCATGTAATGTAGTGATTTGAAGCTATACAAATACAGAGATGAGAGAGAAAACACAGTCTCTGTGTGTGCTGGAAAAAAAAGTATGACATTTACGCTTTTTGACAGGCCTTAAAACATAGTTGATTTTAGAAGACTTATTTCACAGTGTCATGACCAAGTTAAATTTTGATTAACACCATTTAGATCAAGCTTTTTTAAGTACCCTGTAAAAGCATCTTTTTTTTTCACAAAGGAATTTCAGTCAAAGCAGAGGCCTATATAACAATTAAAAATGATCAGTGCACTATTTGGGACATAATATTAACTTGTCTTAAACCCAAATAGAAGTATACTAAAATAGTATGAGCAATACTGTATAGTATGTATGTTGTGTAACAAATGTATATAAATATTTTGTGACATCAAAGCTAGACACAATATATAAAAAATTTACATAAGAACATGACTAGTATCATGATCGAAGTTAAAAAGAGTGGGTTCTGTAGCTCAACATAACCAGAGGTAACTATGTTATTTAGAATTTGGGACAAAGTTCTTTATATTTATATTCACATGTGTATGAGTGTGTGCATATGTGTGTATAAAAAAACTATTGAAAATCTTGTTAAAAAATGAGAACAGACAACTCTGGGAGTTGGAGGAATTAAAATGAAAAAGTAGGAAATTGCTGAACCTGTCTCTAAGTGCATTACAATTTTTCTATGTATAATGTTGAAGCGGTACACTGAAAAATTCTGAACAGAACATTTTCAAAACTGTTCCAAGGTTTTGTTTGTTCATATTTTTTAAGTATTGAACTAGTAAGACTAGATAGGATTTCTAGCTATGACTAAAACAGAGAATATGTAATTCATTATCTTTGTTACAGCTATTTTACAATGTCTTTTCAGGATTGGAACCAATTAGAAATAATGCTATTTATGTAGGTAATGTAATCTTTTATGATGATAAAACAATTGTTTTCATATGAGAATATATTGCATGTACTTTATTCATTCATTCATTCATTCATTTTTCCTGAGTAATTATAGCTATGGAAAATTGCTTAAAAAAATAAATAAATAATAATAAAAATCAACTAACCAGCCCAATAAAAAGAGCCCTCTTCAGTAATCTTCAAGATTTGTAATTCCAGACTGTTCAAAATTAAAAAGAACAGTGTAGGCAGAAAGCTAAAAACTGTGTGCCAAAATTAGCTGTCAAAACTATATCAGTTTTTGTCACTTGTAGATCTGTCACAAAGTTCTTTTGAGCTGACTGGGAAACAGAGTCATGAGTATTTGGATACGTGGCAATCTATCCACCAAAGGGGAAAATGAAAGAAGAATTTACTATGTCCAAAGCTTTATTTTGTTGTTGGTGTAGTATCACTAGGATTTATAAGAACCAACTTACCATCTGAAGAACAGAGATGAGGAACACTTCTAGAAGTCCTCATATTTAATGAGCAGTTGGGGCCCAAAGGCAACTTACTGCACCCAGAATTTTGAGTCAAAGCTATAATTGAATCTATCTTTCATAAAAAGGCCATCCAACAGCACGTTTTTATGCAAGGCCAAACGCAACTGAGATATTGTTACAATTTCTGAAAGACTGCATAGTATTAACTGTGAATAAAACTGACAACCTGCTCTCCCTCTCAGCCGTGTGCTGAGTTGACCTTATTGCAGTGTTCCTGTATACTTACATATTTGCACCAGTAAAAAAATTTGCAGAGACTGTTAGTGGTAATTATTATCTGTGACCTTTCATACTGGAAAGTTAGCTAAATATACAGTGTTCCTCAATGATTAAGCATATTTCTAAGAAGCATAAGGGATTCTGGAGAAATAATGTGATGTTGCTTTTTCTCGATTCCATTTCCATTTGTCACTGACAAAGTATGTTTTTGGTTAGAGAAAAAGAGTATTAATAACTAACTAACTAACTGAATGAGCATTCTATAATGTCATTTCAAGAATACTGGAAGCTGGGACCTTGACTGCTCTGTAATTATGTTTGTTTGTGGGGTTTTTTTTCCAAAAAAAAATCTGAATACGGTTTAGTTTTCTTTTTATTTTATATCAGGAATTGGGAGAGGGTAACAAACCAAAATAAAGCATGCTTTCAAAAATTGCTAAATAACTAGCAAAATAAAACTATGCTATAGCTTAACAATAGAGTGAAATAACTTATGAAAAAGGAAGGAAAGAGTCTCTTGTGATTTGCTTTTTAAGTACTTGAATTTCTCAGTTATATGAAGCCATGTTTATAGCTCTACGTAAAATCATATTAGTCATAAAGGACAGTTTTATGAGTAGAACACATATGTCATACCCAAGTCCTGTCTTGGAGTTATTTTCAGTCTCTTGTTCTTGCACTCATATGCAAAGTTTTCCATAAACTTGCAAATTTGAATGCTTTTATCAGCTCTTCTTCCATAGTTACTTTTCATCCATATGTATTTGGGGAAGTTAAACATGTGCACAAGTACAGATGACCATATCCCAGCTAACATTCAGCTGGCTGGACAAGGACTTAAGCCTAGTAAAGCTGAGAGAGTTCTGGACTTTAGTATCTTGTAGTCTGAAGCTTTTGCTTCTTCGTTTTTCTACTCTTCTGATGCATCCAATGCAGTAAAAAAAAAAAAAAAAAAACACGGAAAGAAAAGAAAAATAGATTTGTAGCTTCAAACCCTTGAAAAGAAACAAGAAATCAGGGCTATAGTTCATGAATCATCTTCCAGTCTCTTCTTAATTATCAGACTAACACTTCCTCATATATTTCTGACCAGTTTTAACTTGACTAAATCAATAAATACTAGCTTCTATCTTTTCTTAATTCAATGCCTTCTCCTAATTTAAAACAAGCTGCGCTTCCACTGAAATTTAAAATGATAGAGGTGATGATTGGACAAAAAAAATTCTAGCTACTAATTACAACTCATTTATAGATCATATTCTAAACCTGAAGACTTGCTTTAAAGCTGGCACATGGATTTTCACATGCACGTCTTAATTATCTCAGAGATCTGAAAATACAACATGATATTAAATAAATTAACTTACTTATAAAATACCTGAATTGAATACCTAGTAAAAATGGCAAATTGCCTCTGTTATTTGAAACATTGCTTGTTAATTGAATCATATACTGGATTTTTTTTTTGATAGATGATAGTCCCCAGAATGGATGTGAGCACCCCAAGAAAAGGACCGGAGAATGTCTGAGTAGGAAAAGAATTATCTATCTATCCTCCATTGTGATACAAGAATTTTATCAATATAATTCCAACCTTGTTATAGCAATTTAACATCTTAGCTTTTAGGGATATGTGGTGAGGTGTGAAAAGTATGACCTTTTTTTACAAGACTTTCTGTTAACTCATAGACATAATATAAAAACTAGCTCTCAGAAACAGAAGTGTTCCTGTCATGAAGTATGTCATGTTGAAGTCCTTGGAGCACTTTGAAGTCATAAAGCTGTGAAGAAATTAGACTTTTCAAAAGTGGTTTGAGCCAAATCCACAGTGAGTATCCACAGTGAGTCCACATCGGTTTATTGAGTTAAGATAGATAGCTATCTTAACTTGACTCCAAAATAAGATGGTATGACAGGAATATGTACGATGGTGTATAAAGGTAAAAGAGGACTGGATATGATAATGCAGAAAGTCCAATCAATTCAATTTCTTACATTCTTATGTATCATATCTATAATAATTTTTATACATATGATCAAATATTTTCCACATACATGCAATTCAGTGATATTCATTCATAAATTTTACTTTAAGAAATTACTCAATATAAAGCTCATGTGCTGCTGGCTACCTACAAATCTTGCTTTGATTGTGTATAGTCCTTTGGAAATGATGATAGCATCACAACATCAACTTTCATATCTCTCATTTACACTGTGAAAGAGACAAAAAATGAGCAAGAAATTATTTGTGCTTGAATAGATTTAGACATTGTTTTAACACATATCCCATGCAAAACTAAACCAGCAAACAAAAAACGGTGAAAGGAAAATCCACACCCTTCATGAATACTAATGAAGGGTATTTTATCTGTATTTTTTATTTAGATGAGTCAGCAATCGTATTTTTTCCATGTGTGTCTTGTTACACAGGAATTCTTAAAAAAAAAGTAAGAACTTTCTCTCACTGAGTAAAGAAATTATGAATTGAGATATCAAGGGAATAAAAAAATACAGTGTTTGAACACATCATGGAATGGCTATGTGCCATTAACATGATATAATCATGAAGGTGCTGAATGAGTTCTAAAATATACTAATTGAAGCATTTCCACCATAAATAAAGGAATATTTACACTGTTTTTCTGGTTGCTGAGAAGGACTATGGACAAATAATACTCAAAAAACAATAAACTGGAACAATGTAGGGAGTGGTTACTTGAATGACAAGAAAATGAAAATCTAGGATTGAAATTTTAAATGTCAAGGCTCAAAACTGCCAGCAGGTTTCATAGAAGAATGTTATGGTCATATTTAAAATTATAATGCTTAAAGATGGGCTTGATGTTGAGGTTTTTCAGAGTTGGATGATGATATTATTTAAAAATGTATTCAGACCAAATTCTTCTGTTTCATACTTGAAGAGACGCAGTTGTTTTGGTAGCAGTGCTTAGGGAAGGGTCCAGAACATTTCTTTGTTGTAGGTACTGTACATACAAAATAAAAGAAAAAAGAAACAGCAGAACAAAACAGGGAGGCATACGCAGAAAAGAAAGTTAGGGGAAAAATTCTAAACTGTACAGTCTTAGATACACAGACGGTATTTATCTGTACACACATATAAAAGAAAACTCACTTAGAATTGCTGTAATTTGGCCACCTAACTTGCCATTATCTCAGGATTCAAGTGAAAGAGTCCTAGAGCACTTAAGTTATTCTGACAAAGAAAATAAAATTGCCAGAGGGAAGTTCTGTCCTCTCATTTGTGTGTCATTCACCTATGTGGTTGAATTTAGTGAAAATGGGTCTCAGATTTATGGTATATCTCAGTCTAGGAAAGTACAGAAGCAGTCAGATGGGCACAAAAGAGATAGACATTAAAAAGACAGAAACCATTGTAAATTGAACTGTAAGTTGGAATGCATGGCTCCACTTTTTTGTCTGATAAAAAACAAACCAACAAACAAAAACGTCTTTCATTTTCACTGATGCTACTGTAAGTCTGTAATATTATAGATGGAAATAAATTCATTGGTGCCATTATGTTCTAAGAGAGGTATGTCATAAAGTCTCAGAACAGCTTCATCTGCAAAGTGAATTACTGACTTTTTGAATTATTGACTGTGGTGCTGAAAGATATTTTTCTGCAGTTACAAAGTTTTGATATATTGTTGTGTAAGGAAAGCTTGCACAAATACTTATGTGTAGGAAAACTTCATAGAAATTGTTTATGCCTCTTTTAAAATCTCAAAGCCTATATGATGTGATAGGATAGGATATGAGTTCATTTCTAAGTTATTTTGTTATATGCTACTTTTATTTTATAATGGAATCATCTACAGAAGTGTACTTCATAGTAATAAAAAGCAGAAATAAACAAATATATTTTTTTATGTGCACACCCACCTGTTTAAGCAAAATGCAGTTTGTCTATAAAAGCTAATTCTTCCATGAGGGAAGTTCTGCTAACGTGAAAGATTAACAAAGTGGGTGTTTGCATTTGAGTTACTGTCTATTGAACAAGCCATTCACATGAGACAACACTCCTAACTCTTGCTTATGATGAACAGGAACAGTTGATACTTCTTAAAAGATCCTTCAGAAGGTGCTTCTAATCTTGTGGGAAAAACAAAACAAAACAAAACAAAAAAGCCCACCAATTTCTATGACATAGCTTGGTGAGATAATGGTCAAAATTATACAAAATGAAACTGTAGTTAGTCTGTACTCAAAAGACAGTTCACATTAATGGCATCTTCATCATAAACAAGTATAGAGAATAAGTGAAGAAAAAGTAGTTCAAGATAGTTTAGATTCACATATCACACTAAAGACAGATTGTAAATAATGATAATCAAAAACACCAATACTCATGTACCAGAATGTTTGTTGTATCCCTAATTTTTGACAGAGGGAATTAGTTGTAACAGAATATGAAGAGTACCTCATTGTCTCTTATTTTTGTTTTGTGATAATAACTTCCTTTTGTTCACATTTTTTTTCTAGCGGCATTTCAGAGTCAGGTGTTAAAGCATTTCATTTACTGAATAAAGTGGAAGGCAGCTTCAACGTTCAGCTATAATGGAGACAAATGACACCTTCATCCCCAGCACAACTGGATGGAGGTAATTACTGCTGCTGTCATAGTCGGCACAGATCACTGCTTATTGAATAGTCCCATCTCTACTAAAAAAATATGTCTGTCAGTGGATTTTTTTCCCTCCTGTAGCTGTCCAATATGATTAAAAGATTTTGTATTCTAAGTCCCTTTTTTTCATAATAATATTAACATGAAAAACAACTAATGAGCCATTACTAAGTTGGATGTCCCATTTGTGCATCCTGTTAATAGGATAATAAACTAACAGAAAACTCTTTCTTGCAGCTTTGATAATGCATTGCTCTTTGACAATACATTTCAGATTGCCTTATGTGCTGAACATGATAACAGTAGATTATTAATTGTAAGTAAAGCTGAAGAAACATTTTTGACTCATTTGTCTTGTCTTTGTACCTTTTTTTTCTTTTTTGATTTTTTTTTTGGGGGGGGGAGCAGTGCGAGGAAATAAAATTCATTCATAAAGAAGAACAAAATCTGGCAGCAGGTGATCAGGAATCTACACCTTACATGCAGCTGACTGCTTACAAGTCTAAAAATAACTCTGTTTCTGTATTAGAAGCATGTAGTTCAGAAATGAAGGAAGTAGAAAACTAGATTGCTGTTTATTTAGACTTTATACTCAACTTATGAATGCATTAGTACATACTTTGGAAGATCTTAAGGTTAGTAATTATCCTTTGTTCGGATTAATTGAAAGAAACAACTGTGGCCTTCAAATCAGAAGGGACACATATCATTACGCAAAACAAATATGTAAGTGCATTCAGTAATTAAATTTGTTTAGAATAATGTTTTCATTGCACTCTGATAAGTAGGGAGGTAAAAGTATGTTTGTGCATGTTGTGAGTGAGAAATAGAAAGAGACAGTTCAAACACAGCTGGGGGAAGTGGAATATGCATTGTCCTGAAAGGAACCCAGAGAAGGGGTTAGGTCAGCTGCTGGCTGAAAAGCCCTTGAGGATGTGAGCAAGGAACTTGTCTCCTATGATTTGATTACTCCTGTTCTCAGGGAAACAGCACTTTATTTATTTTTAGTGAATGGGAATGACTATGTCACATAAATACATGACGCCATCATTAAGTTCTCCTCCTGATTTCAGAAGTTTGAAAAGAATCCAAAGTATAACTATTTCCTAGACTAAAGATACTAATATTTGTGAACTCCCCAAAATATTCAGGCAAATTATTTTGTTGTCTGCTAGCATATAATACTGCTACATTAAAAGAAAGTGCACAATTCAATTAAATAAGCTGCATAAGTGCATAAAGGCCCTGCATTTTTTTTGCTTGTTTTCTTTCCTTTATTTTGTTACTACAACAAAAGTTAAAAAAAAAAAAAAAAAAAAGTTCCTGTAATGCAAGTATCAAAAGTATACAGACACTATCCTCATAATCAGCTGTATCCCCTGGACCTTCTCCCATCTCAGCCAGCAACAGTTCTGTTGATTATGTAAAATAATAATTTGTCTCCTTCCAAATACTGATGGATAAATGTCTATGTTGCAAACCTGCCATCAAGAGTAATGTACCTAGTCTGCATAATCACAGCAGAGAGACAAATTTCCACAGGACTGAAGTGTAAACTACTTCTTACCTCCTGCAGCGTTTTAAACTCACATTTTAAATTCCCTGGAAGGAAGAAAAGCTGAAGCTCAGATTGCCTCAGTTTTGTGAATCCTTTGTTAATGACTTAGATTATCAAGATTGTAAATCAGCTGTCTTAAATAATACTAAGTTAATAATTGGACAAAACCATAAATGAAAATAAATAGGTTATTTAATAAGCAGAGAAATTAAGGAAACCGTGAAGCATTTTCCATTATTTCCTTTCATCTTCAGTATTGACAGCTACAGTCACAACTTTCTTCCAACACTCTATAATTTGTCTTCCTCTTTTTGTTCTCCCCCCAAATCCTCCCTCATTTCTCTGATCTCCCTCTCCTGGGCTGTTTCTGAGCTATGTATAGACTAATTAACTGTAAACACAATTAACATTTACCATGCAGACTTTCCATAATTTGGATCTTTCTTTTCTACGCAGAGATTAATTTTTAGTAAACTTGTTGTAAGTTAATGTCTTTGAAATCCTTCTCTCAATTTTGACTGCAATTTGACAATAGGTTCAAAAGGAATCAAGAGAAAACTGGCAGTGTGATTCTGTGAGCCATCTTTCCATCAAAGATGAGGCCACAAACGATGACAAAAGGAGAACAATAATATCTTGACTAGTGCATTTTAAGGAAAACTCTTCATCCAGAATAAAAGCCAGGCTGTCCTGAGATACAAAAGCTTCACAAGGTTTGAGATTGAGTTTTCTACTGTGTCTTTACAGCATAGTTGGTTTGTCTGAGAAGCTATTTCTCAGTAAACCCACTTTCAGTAATACTATTTAGTTTCTTAAGATTTTTAAAGAAAATATCTTCAAACCACCTTAAAATTTGGCAAGCTTCACTGAAAATTTACAGATTCTTAGGGGAGCTCTGCAGCCTTCCCATCCTATAAAAATGGTTAGTCTTATGACACCTTGTAGGCAATTAGCGCTTACTGGAATAATTTAAGATTTCATCATTATGTAAGTTGGTACATATCAGAATTCAATTATACACACCAAATCTTTAAATATAACTTTAAAATTCCATGTTAAAACCTGCAGTTTTAAGAATGGTACCACCTCTTCAAACATTGAAAGCACTAGAAT
The DNA here is from genome assembly GCA_013389825.1 of Crypturellus undulatus. Taxonomy (NCBI): domain Eukaryota; kingdom Metazoa; phylum Chordata; class Aves; order Tinamiformes; family Tinamidae; genus Crypturellus; species Crypturellus undulatus. Next base: position 8,494 of record VWPW01006527.1, on the reverse strand, counting down.
TTGAAATTATCAGAAAATTGTGTTTAGTTTTCATAAACACACAATCTTCTGTTTATTCTACAGAGATTTATTTTGTTTATTTTCATTTTCTCATTAATTTGAATTATTTAAAAACTTACATGAAGGAATGTGAGGCATCTGAAGTAGATAAAGGAAATACAACCACATAATCACAGTTCTATGCAAACATCTTATTAGCATTTCATTTATTCTATTTAATTTTGCTTAATTCTAATTTAGCTGGTTTGAGAAAATTGTTTTACTATCTCCATGTCTTCCATCTTGTTACTGCATTATATGTGTTTTCATTTAACAGATGAATCATGTAATAAAATGTATCTATATTCTTGGGATGTATTACACTTTCTAGAAATGTGTTTATGGATCCAAAGACTGGATCCTCTATAAAGAGGAACCCTGTCAAATGAAGTTTGCGGTAAGAGCTGCATGTGCTGGAAAGGCCTCACCACAGTGATTGCTCTCATCTATTAAGCCATGACTTTCAGAAATGCTAAATTGTTTTGTGCATATTTTGTTGTTGAAATATTATATTTAGCAAAAAACCCCTTTTTTTTTGTATTTGTATTTATTGTATTTATTAGTCAAAAAAAATTCTTTCTTGTTGACTTTCACTAATGTTACATAAACATTCCAAAAGACACCTTTAGCCTTTAGACACTCTGTTCCATCCCTCCAATCCTCCAGCCAGTACAGAGGAGGCTATATTTTTTCCTATCCTCCTTTTAAACTGTAGGCAAATCTTCATGTACTATTTCACTTTGGTCTGTTGCCAATCCCACTGATTTAAGCAACCTTTGTAAAAATATCATGATCCTCCTTCCACATATGTGTACCAAGTTCAATACAGCAAAGAACAACACATACATTAATTAAATGTTTTTGTTTGAATTTTAATAAATGACACATTAAAATAATCATAATTTACATACTGTTACTCATCATGTATAGTATGTTATTGTTCAAATCTTCGATACTGCATTAATAACCTCATAGAATCATAGAATCAGAGAATGCCTAAGGTTAGAAGGGACCTCCAGAGGTCATCTAGTCCAACCCCCCTGCACAAGCAGGGCCACCAAGAGCACGTGGCACAGGGCTGCATCCAAGCGGGTCTTGAAGATCTCCAGAGGAGGAGACTCCGCAATCTCTCTGGGCAGCCTGTTCCAGTGCTCTGTCACCCTCGCTGTCAAGAAGTTCTTCCTTAAGTTCCCGTGGAACTTTTTATGCTTCAATTTGTGGCCATTTCCTCTGGTTCTGTCAGTGACCACCAGCGAAAAGAGGCCAGCCCCATCCTCCTCACTCCTTCCCTTAAATCCCTTAAGGTATTTATATACGCTGATCAGGTCCCCTCTCAGCCTCCTCTTCTCCAGGCTGAACAGGCCCAGCTCCCTCAGCCTCTCCTCACAGGGCAGGTGTTCCGGGCCCCGATCATCCTAGTCGACCTGTGCCGGACTCCCTCCAGCAGCTCCACATCCCTCTTGTACTGTGGGGCCCAGAACTGGACACAGTACTCCAGGTGTGCCCTCACCAGGCCTGAGTAGAGGGGTAAGACCACCTCCCTCAACCTGCTGGAGATGCTCCTCCTAATGCATCCCAGGATGCCATTGGCCCTCTTGGCCACGAGGGCACACTGCTGCCTCATGGTCAACCTGTCGTCCACCATGATGCCCTGGTCCTTCTCTGTAGAGCTGCTCTCCAGCAGGTCGGTCCCCAGCCTGTACTGGTGTCTGGGGTTATTTCTCCCCAGGTGCACTTGGCCTTGTTGAATTTCATGAGGTTTTTGACCGCCCAGTTGTCTAGTCTGTCCAGGTCTCTCTGGATGGCAGCACAGCCCTCTGGAGTATCAAGTGTCAAGTATACTTGACAAAAACTCAGTGCAGCTTTATGAAGTATGGTATATAATTAAAAATACATTTTGCCTGCTAATTAGCCATGATATTATAATACTAGCCTTTTTTTCCTTTCCTTTCCTTTCCTTTCCTTTCCTTTCCTTTCCTTTCCTTTCCTTTCCTTTCC
>VWPW01006513.1:0-23261 GCA_013389825.1 Crypturellus undulatus | reverse complement strand
TTTTTTTTTTTTTTTTTTTAGCAAAGTCTTTATTACAGAAATATTCACCCTCTAGGCTTTTAGATCTGTACATGCATTTCTTCCAGTGGGAAGATGTTGCTAAAACAGGAAAAAAAGAAGAAAACCCTGAACAGGTTCCTTTTTACTTGCTGCTCAGCATTGGCATCTGTAACTGAACATGAACCTTACAAATAAGAACGTGTTACGGAACAGACTTCATACTACAAAAGCTAGCAAGCTTTACTGCTAAGGGTGCCTTCTGCTATAGCAAAGGTCAGCTTGGAGGATCTGTGTGGGAGGGAACAGGGGTATCTCTCAGAATAGCAAAACCTTATCAGACCTCCGTGAAGTCAGCTGCCTAGTTATATCCACTCTCTCCTGTCATCACTTTACCCAGAGATGAGGACAGCGCATGGCCTCACTCCTAAGACTCCGACTGCCTAAAAATGGGCCTTCACCATTTCCTGTCAGAAGGAAAATAGAGTAGGTAGTAAAGCCATCCCTTTAAATTGCTCCTAGAGCTGTTCATCTCAACCCCAGCCTTGACAAGAAACAGGACTCAGTTTCTGGACCACACTTGTAAGGAAAAGACAAAGGCTTTCTCACCAAGTGGCTTGTATTCAAGTTCAGGTCTCAGACAAGAACCATCCACTTCTCTCCCACATCACTTCCCACTGTTGGGGTACAGACGTGCATACACAATTGCAGCAAATCTACTCTGCCCAAGCCACCTCTAAGACTGAGGATTTGCACCCAGCTTTGTTATCAAAGACACTGGGCAAGTTCTTCACTTGCATTTCTTTCTTTCTTTCTTATGCTCTAGATCAGTCCTTGCTTCTGGCCATTGGTTGAATGTAGCCAATAGCTCAGCCATTAAAAAGAAAAATTACCCTGCCTGCATCCGTGCAGAAACAAACTATTTATCTGCTGCAGGGCTTTCCCTCAAGACAGAGCTCAGGACAGCCATGGGCCACAGCTCCAGACCACAGCGGAGTCAGCAGACTAGACAACTAGAAGCAACTCATCCTTACATCCAAACTACACAGACCAAACCCAGGCACTGGTAGCAGAGGTAACTCCAAGATACAGAGTCTGCAATCCAGTCAGATATCCCTCCATATTCATAAGTAAAAGCCACAACTAGCAAATCTTATGTTTGAAATGGGAGCAGAGGGACAATCAAATTAATCATAACCTCTATAAAAGTTGGCAACCCAGAATGCAACCAGCAGAGGCAGCCTGAGGCTTAGCCCACACTATGCAGCAGTCGAAGTGCCTCCCAGCTGACAGGGGCCCGCAAAGCAGTGCTAGGGTGAGAGGACAGGGAAGAAAGGCAAGTGGGAGACACATGTCAACTTGAGAACTCACAGGGCCTGTGCCAAGAGCACCTGAACACTACCACCACCACCAGAACCTGCCAGGTCAGCCCCAGAACGGGTAGGCTTGACTCCTTCCTGGCACCTTCCCACGGCATGACACAGGAAGAGCTCTGCGGAAGGCAAGGCTTGGCTGACTCCATAAGCAGGAGAAGGGAGTACAAGGGTAGTGCTCAGTGTTTCAGATGAGAGCTTAGACTAAAAGAGGCACTGTAGGGGTAACTGCAAGGGAGAGAATGCCTATAAAGCATGACTAGTTATCACTCCAATTCAGTGAAGTGGCTGAAGCACTGGAATCTCAATAGGACTCCTAGGCTTATGGGACAAAATGATGATTTTTCTTTCTGGGAGGACAGGGAGATGGCAGGGAGAGGAAATGGAAGAGAATTAGGCCTGGTGAATTGTAGAAGAACTGAGATGTGAATAGGATTGTATAACATGGAGCAGGCAGCAAAAGCATTGTCCCCTCAGATTAATCAGTCTCATGTGATACAGGAGAGTTAAGTTCTGCTTCTTGAAGTAGAAATAAACCCAGGGTAGGATGCAAGTGGCCCAAGGGCCCTACTGCCAGAATATCAGGCCATATTGTAGCTCTAACTGTTCTTAGCAGAGTGGTATCAGAAATGGGATGTCACAGGAATAATGGTCAACGATTGGACAGTCTGGATACGAGGCAGGAATGCTCTCTTTGCTCCTTCCTCTGTGGCGCCGTAGCTCTGGGGTCAGCAGGTTCAAGACTTGGGCACTTTGGTGTAGTCTTCGCTGTGTATGTTCTTGCAGAGTGCAATGGACAGTATCATCCCCAGCAGCTGCAGGAAGTAATGAAGAATGGAAGTCAGTAAACAAAAAGAAAAGGAGGTGGGTACAGGGATGCAGAATGCAGTGGTCTCCCTTTAATGACACCACTCAAATGGACAGAGTTGGTCACCAATACAAAGGAAGTCAAAAAACAGGTTGCCAAAAATATTTTGCTGCAGGAAGATGTGCTCTTATCTGGAATCTATATTGTGAGGTTTCAAGGCAACAAGTGGGATCCCACTAGTGGGATGTAGCTTGTCTCCTTCCTGGTTATATAGGCAATGAGTTCCCAAAGTACTAGATACTAGCAGGAGCCACAAGTAGACAGGGCTCTGTCCAACTTTAATCCAGCCCATAAAAGAAGGAATTCAAAGCTCCAGGTAGATACAACCAAGAACTAAAACTGTACTGCCTTAAACCAGATGTCTTACTGTTCTGAAAAATAGAGCTTTGCATTTTAAAGAATCTGCATGGAAAGATGGGTTTACATAGCAGGGAGTAACTTACCTCTACAACAGCAACACCTGTGCAGACCCCAAGAATGATACCAAGGTTGTCCTTCAACCACGTCTGGACACCATTCATGCATCCCTAGGAAGAAAACATGGTCACGGGGAAAGAAGCAGAAATCTAAGCATCTCAAGACTAAAAACTCGTAACGTAGTTCTCTGGCTGCACGCTACACTAAGTTTCACAGAAACACCAGAGAAAGGCACAAAGGATCCCCTTAGCTGCTGCCCATTGCCCCAACTTCCATGGGCACTGCAAGCAAAATTGCAGTGAAAAAGTGCTCTAAAATAATTCCCAGAGGAGCAAAGACAACATAATTTTAGAAAAAAGCTTCACGAGACTGAGCTTCACTCACCTGCTGATGAACAGGCCAGTCAGCAAACGTCACAGTGCTGTTTGAAGGGAGACCTTCAGTACAGAAACCACTATATGCCACGTAGTCCTCTGAACTATTGTAGCAGGAGCAGGGATATTCAGTCAAGCTTTTGTTGATGAGAATTGCATTGTTTTTCCAGTCCTCTGCTCCCTCCCAGCCACAGCAGGCAATCTATTGAACAGAAATAGAGCATCATGGTCTTACATTTTGCGCTGGTGACATACTGCAGATGAAAACAAATGAGTGGAGCAGAGGCAGAGAGCACCTCTCCAGGCAGTTAACAGTAGTTGAGCCATACAGTTTGTGTGAAAAAGTTACATTAAATCATAATCCTAGTCTCCAGCCAATAACTATGCACAGAGCAGTCCCAAAGAAGAGGATGTTATTTCCTACACAAGGATCACTATGCTAGCAAGACAAGAGTCAGAGGGCCATTTCTAACAGACTTTCAGCATAATGTACCATGATATGCAAGATGCAGAAACTATTGGAGAAAGCCTAGACACTCACACTTCAGTAAAGCCACAGAGACCAGCATCAGTTCAACAAAATGTGATTTTCACCATAGCTTTTGTAGACTAAACACTAGAAAACCTCATCTAACTTCAAGGTGACAATGCTGAATACACATACTTCAAAATAGATGTAGCTGGAGGAGGGCAGTGTCTTGTAAGACACATTTGAGACCTTACAGCGCCACTGGTTCATTGTCAACAGACTGAATCGGCCAAGGAGAAGCAACGCAGGCAAGAGATTAACACACTAACATTTCAAAGATGCCACAGAGGACTCCGAGTACCCAGTCCTTCACTAGAGGAGCCATTTCCATGGGTTTAAACGCTGATTCCAGCAGCACACGCTGAGGCGACACCAAGCGCGCAGCTGGAAGCGGGAAGCCGGGAGCGCCAGGAGCGGCAGCCCCGCGCGCTGAGGGCAGCTGCCCACGAGCAGCCGGCACCGCGCGGTGGCGGCAACAGGCCGCGGAGCCAGGGCAGGCGGCGCCCGCCGCTGCACCAACACATGAGGAAAGGTTCCCATTCAGAGGGACAGTTACATTCCTACGCCCCCACGCGAGAGAACTGCAGACACTGGAGGGAGAAACACATCGTGAGGTCCAGCAAGGGCCAGGATCTGGGAAGTTAGCTGCAAGCGTGGATGGCAGCGTTCTCACAGCGGCACAGAGCAGGGAGGCTGTGGGAGATGAGGGGAAAGTCTACGGAAAACCCTGTCTTCTCGGAAGGAAAATGTAATATTTCCATCTGAGATAACACACATGCGAGGGGAGGCATGAACAGCTGAACACCCACACTTAGATTAGCATTTGATTTCTGAAGAAGTGTTGAAAATTCAGCATTTAAGAGCCTCTAGAAGGAACTACCTCTATCTCTTGGAGGTTAGGAGTTTTCACTTCATGACTTGTAAAGAACTCCCTCCTTCTGTCCAACAAACGCCAACTCGAGCATATGAGATGAACTTGATTCCTAACACTCTATTTCTCCACCTCTGCAAAACTTTATTCTGCTCTTATACAAAAGAGGGACAAAAGCAGAATCCTCTTTACAGTGGACTCGTCCTTGAGTCCTTTAGTAAGAAGCTGCAAATACAGTGATAAAACACGAATAAATCATTCTCCCTCCAAAGGGGGAGAAAACCACAGGTCAGTGCTGCGGCGTCACAAGAATAGACAGAAGAAACCTCTTTTCCTTGTACTTACTACATGTCAGCTTCATGCTGGACGCATATTTAACCACAGCAGACAGCCAGCTCTCATGCTTGAGGTTTGGCAGTAAGCAGCTATCATGACTCCAGCGTGCCTCAGGACTGACCTAGTTGCTCAAGCACTGACCCTGATGCAAAAGCAGAACCCATGGGTAGTTGGATAGCTCCCAAGAACTTTGGCACTCGCAGAGGAGCTGTCACAGCAAACCAGCAAGATGCACCAGGAAACAAGGCAGCCAGTGCAGCTGGATTGCCTGGGAAAGGGCTAGGGAGTTTTCTTGCTGCAAAAATAGCCTGCATTGTGACTTTCATGCAAACCAAGATGTTCTGAAGAGCCTACGGATAAATGAAAGAACAAAATAACTGAGGTGCCATGTAACAAGCCACACACATGGGGCTAGGCAGCCAATACTAGTTAGTCACCAGCCAGCACACAGGAATGGTTCAAGGCCTTACCTAGCACTACGAAGACAGCCTTCTGGTAGACAGGCAACCAAGCTCATGGACAGCTCTTTAGATCAGCCAAATTTCAGAGCACAATATGTTGCATTACAGACACTTGTGACTGTAATGACAAAGTTGTAAAAACCTCTCAACCTGGTTAAACAGACAGCCACTTAATTTTACATGGCCCACACATTTTTTTTCCCCTCTGTGCGCTATAGTATTATCCAGCAATCACCAATGCTAAAGGTATGAGTCAAAGGCATCTGAGAGGTGGCTATCAACAACAAGGCTCTCACATTTACACACCAGTCAAAAGCTACGGAAGAGATGGCTCCAGTCAAGCAGTGAGAACCACAAGGATAGACCATATGACAATCAAAGCTGAGAGGGAGTCTTCAGGAAGTGAAGGACATGGTTAACAGCACAGTTTAGGATTGGAAAGTAAAGGGAGAAGACAGAGAAATGTTGCTAGGCCTCTTGCAATACCTGTTCCCTATCCTAAGTCTAGTTTTATCAGCCCCTAGCTGCCCTGGCAAAACAGCATCATCTCTCTCTTGCTGGCCCTGCCCAGTGGCTCACCTGTCTCTGCACATAGTCCCACGCATCTTGCAAGTTCTTCTCCTCCTCGTTCAAAGGGTCGTAAGTTTGAATCAGTTTCTCAACTATGTGGGACAATTCTTCTTTCAACTGAAAAAAAAAAGTTGGTTATTTCATTTATTTCCGGTCTTTTCTTTGGTGTCTAGAGCAGAAGACACCCTTACAAGGTGTGCTAGAACTGCGGCGGGTCCATCTCCCTAATGGCGGAGAAAACCACAGACTTACAATGGTCAGGGAGATTTTAGTATTGAAACACTTTGCTTTGCTTTAGCTCCAGGGAATAAGGCTAGAGCAAAGTAAATACCTTCAAAACTATAATCTCCATTAATCTCCATGATGGCAGTTCTGGTGAGCGAGTCTAGAGAAAAAAGACAGACTGCAGAGAGAGGAGACAGGCACTGCAACAACCACCACCAAACAAAAACACAACACAGGAGTGCACAGTATCTTCCCAGTCCCTTCCAAAGGGCCTGAAGCAGGCAGTAAGAAGGGCTCAGACCACCATAATCCCAGAATGCTAACAGCTCTTAAAATGGCAACATAAAAACAAATAAAAGTATTATTAAGATGATGTGAAAATTAATATTTAAGAGGCCCACAAGCTATGCTTAAAGAAAAAAAATAAGTACTAAAAAGCATCACAGGCAGTGACAAATCCCCCAGACTGACCTGCTTGCTCTGCAGTCTGGTCTATGTTTTTAAGAACAAGCAATAAACATAATCAACATGTGAAATGCAGAATGGATTTACCAAGGTAAAATCCTTCTACATGACCAGATGGCATTTGCTGAGATTTTTTTTTCTCTAGGCAGAACTAAAGCCAACAAATCCAGGCTAGATCTCAGCAATACATGTGGCCTGCTGCTGGGTGAGAAGGCAGTTATGCTAAAGTAACAGAGTCAACTCTCAGTCCCTGTTTCCTCCATCAATCAGTTTCTTCTCAAGATTCAGTGCAAGGGAAACTGCTACTCGAGTTCCTCAAAAGATGAGGGTTGGAACAAGCACAGCTTAGTGACTACAGCAATACATTTGGAGTGCTGGTGGGAGGCATATTTTATGCACAGAGTTTGAACATCAGAGCAATCACACAACTCCTAAAACCAAAATAGCAGGGTAAATAAATTTCCCTATCAATACATCAAATTTATGAAGTCATGGACCACTAAGTGCTATAAAGCATGGAGGTCAGCTAGGTACCACAGAAGAGAAACTTGGCCTGCTCACTGGCCACCAAACCAGAAAATCATCTATTAGGCTCTAGTGAGCAGAGTCAGAGGGGAAAGGAAGGAGAGAGAGGGAGAAAACACACACCACAACCACCACCAACAGAGAAACAAAACTGACACACACCCCAACCAACCAACCCACCCCACACAGGCTAAGCATGAAGGAGATATTGAAAAACAGTAGAAAATGGCACAAGGCACAAACCAGACCTCTTCTGAAATACTGTATGCAGCTTCGGCTACTCAAATTTGGAAAAGCAACAAGCGCAGCTGGGGGCACACACAGAGCCGTGGTCTCGAACGGGAAACACGCAGCCCTGCTGTGTAACGCGGCCACCCGTGCGCCCGGGCATTTGCGCCCGGGCACGCAGGAAGGACACGGACCTGGCGGCCAGAGGGGAAGCCCTGGGGAAACAACAGCCCAGGCTTGTTTATGCCAGAGCCAACAACTGCTGCCTGCCCCAGGACAGGGGGAGGATCAGCACCAGCTGAAGGACAACAGCAGCTCACACACTCACAGGCCGCACGTCTCTGACCTCGCTGTGCAGGGGAGATTTGAATCCAAAATCTCAGCCCTTGTGGTTAATCCCCCAGCACAGCTGAGGCCCCTCTCTGCCCCCCTGGGATGGTGTGAGTCACTGCCTGCTCTTGTAAGCAACTGGGTTTTCTAATATACAGCTGTTGGAAACTTCCCTTTTTCAAAAGGCATTGACCTGTCTCTCCCCAAAGTCTTGCAACTGCTGCTTCTATACTGAGGCACCAAGCACTGCATCTGTCTCAACTACTCACTAACAGTCTTGTTGTGAAATCTGGGCCTATCAGTAAGTCCCACCCCCTCACCTCAATTCTTTATGCAGAGAATTTACCCCATTTCTCAGTTTGGCAAGAGGCACAAGCTGCCACCCCAGCAGGCTTCCTCCTGCCACCGCTATGGAAAGCTCTTATGGGCCATCCTAGGCACAGGGGTAGCGGCCACTGCGAAGGTCAGACTCCAATCAGAGGAGGGCAAAGAACTGTCACGAGGCTGCTGGAGGGGCAGCGGGATGCTCTCACCCTACTTGCTCCCCTTGCATCAGTGGGGCTATGGCTACCAAAACTGCTCTTCCTAGGGAAGCTGCCGCCCGGCTCACTGCGACCAGCGAGGTCAGGCCGGACAGATGGGAGCCGCGTGATCTTTCCTCTCCTGATGTCTAGCTCTTCCCCCTTTAATTACTTAGCTTCCTCTTTTCCTTCCTTTCAAATCAAGGCATCTTGACCTGGTTCTCACTAATAAGATTGGCCTTGGCTGCTGCCATAAGCCTTGTAAGTTACTCACCCTCACCCCTCCCGCACACCACTGCTCCACATGTACGCGGGGAGCTGAGGAGAGCTGGGCTTTCTTGCCCTGGGCCCATCTGGCCGGTCAGCTATTAGCCCACACGGAGCCAAAGGTCACTTCTGTGAGAGCCCCTAGCAGAGATGCTCTTCACAGAGCCGCACTGCAGGCGGAGACAGCGCCTGAACCAGGCACCCAAGCAGAGCTCCCGGAGGGAAGCCAAAGGCTGCTCTTCCTGCGTTCTCACACAAGGATAGGCAAGAGGTCTTACAAACAGGTCCAGTTCTAGGGTTAAGGGATGTTAAGTTAATAAAAGGAAGTCGGATATCTTTAGGCTTTCAAAAAATAACTGGAGAAAAGGATTTTAATACACAAACAATGCACAGATCTGAACAAGAGATGCAAAGGCATCTTATTCACAGGCCGAAGTGGCAGAGTGACCCAAGGGGAGAATGCAGGACTCTGTAGCTGAAGAACCAGCTTCTGCCTTTGTGGCTCACTAGAAGAGCAGCCACCAGGAAGGGCTGCCGGACAAGCTCAGGCAGGCTGTCAGCACCTTCCTGCCTCCTCCCATTAAAGGCTGGGAGGACTCGGTGCTGCGCAGAGCAGGGCAGCTCCAAGAACCCACAGGCCACGCTTCCAGGGCCCCTGCTGCTTCAGAGCACAAAGCAGCCCGGGTGGGAAGGCGCCATCCTACTCCCCATGCGCCGCACGAGTGCTCAAAGCCCGACACCAATGCGCCAGGTGACTGCTGGAGAGCAGCAGGGCTGGCAGGCTCCCTTTCACACGGCTTTCTGGAAGAAGGGAGCCAGGGGAAAGCTGAAGACCGGAGGCCAGAGTGTCTCTGATTCCAGTTTTAGTCACAAAATGAATCATTCCAGCTTCTTCCCCTGTCAAACACTGCAAGTTATCTAGCCTGTCCCTCAATCAGTCCCCTCTTGTGTTTACCAGCATCTAGCCTGCACATGTAAACAGAGTCAGTGGGAGGGAAGCATCCCCCAGTCACTTCGGATCCTCAGCTTATGCATACTCCATAGCCCCAGGCAAGCGGCCGCACAGTCACCCAGCCTGTTTGCTGCAAACCACAGACAGCAACTAGGGCAATTCCCCAGAGACTACTGCTCTCCTTTCACTCAAGGCTTTTAGAGAGAACCGCCTGAACTAGGCCAGAAACAAATTACTGGGACTCTCTTAGGATCTTGTGATACAGGGAAATGAAGTCAAGTAGCAACACTCAGTCTGCAAAGCAGAATGGCATTTGCCAAATTCATGATACTATTTTATCTTCCTCACAAAACCCCCCGGTTCACCACAAGTTTCAGTAGATAAGAAATGTATGAAATGGATTTTACACCAAGTACTGGGCAATCCCAGTCTCATGGGGCATTCCTCTAGCAGTGCTCATGAGGAAGGCAAAACAGCAGCCTTCCTGCCAGAAACTCAGCCTTCTGCAGCTATGCTATTTCAGCAAATTTCCATGGGTCAGGGGTGAAAAGAGGTTTTGACACTGACTGTAAACAGGTATTGACCAAAAGCTTCAGCCCTGGAAAGGCCAGTACTTACTAATCAAGAGGAGGCTGGACAGCAAAGACCACAACATTAACTCTGTCCACCTCCCACAGTACAGCAGGATTTCAATAACAAGTGCAGGAGTGAGTATCGCCCACGCTACACTCTGGATCCAGGAGGATCCACTCCTATCATTCCCTGTTTTATGGCTAGCCAACTTCCTGAAGACAGAAAAAAGAAATAATGGACAACACAATGCACACCTAGGGACCGTTTTTCAGTTTTCAGCCTGCTTTGCTGTACTGTGAACTCCTTTGGGTGACGTGCATCAAGTGAAGCAGAGCGACATTCACAGCATCACTGAAGCGCAGCCACAAACCAGCATGTAGGAGGTTTTGGCAGCCAAGACCTTCTTGAAACAATATTCCTTAATCTTCTGGGCAGGTACTTTGGAATTCCTGAAGCAGAAGGGCTCTGGAGAGGCTTTTCCATGGGTTTTGTTCACTCAGAACTGAACAGGAGCATCTGAAGTCTCAGTTAGGAGGCCTAGCACTCCCCTGCCCCTTCTGCTGGCTTGGGAGTAGTGATGAACTCTGCACAGAGGTGCTGGCCTGACAGGGCCCCACTTGCTCCAGGAGCTGTGCAAAATAACCTCCAGATATCTCATCCATTCCCTGCACTGACTTATACTCAATGACCTGAAACTTTTAAAAAAGTAATGATAAAAAAATAAACCCTTCAGCTTCATTCTAAAACCTCTTCTTTCTAGAGTAAAGTGAAAGCTAAAAATAGAAATACTGAAGGAGGTGCAGAACTTCACAGTCCAAAACGCTGCATTTCTCTACTGGAGGGAAATACCCTTCCCCACACCTCTTCCTCTGCGTTAGTCAGACCTGTTTTCTGAGAACCAGCAGCTTGTTTGAAGCTCTAACTCTACAGAGCAGCCAACCAACACTTCAGTTTCTCTTGCAACTCCAGTCAGCATGGCAAGCAAGAAAGATACTCACAGCGCATGCAGTGAGAAACCAGCCGGCAGCCGCTGCAGCCCCCTCGACAGAGCCCATGAGCTGCACCAGGGACAGCGCTTTCCCCTCTGGACAGGGCTTCCCACACTCTAGCACCAGGCCCCGTGGGCAGCTTGGCAGCCTCTGCTTTTGGGATCACCCAGCAGGGGGATCAGCGCAGGAGAAGGCACTGCCCACTGCGCTGGCACGGGCAGGTAGGGGCAAAAGACAGGCTGAGCAGCAGCTGGTGCCAGGGCAGAGGCCAGCAGGACACCAGCCGCAGCTCCTGCGCGGGTGCAAGCGACTCCCGGCCCAGCACGGCTGGAGGCCTCGTGGGACACGACCCCGGCCAGGGCACCTACACCAGGACTGCAGGTTGCAACGCAGAGTTACAGCGTGGAGTTGGTCTCCTCAAGCTACGCTGTGCAACTGCACTCCTGGCAAAGAGATTCTTGTCAGCTGTTATATTATGGTTATGGTCTGGGAAAAGCTGGACAACTCTCCCATAAAGCATTTTAAGGGCTAAAAATTGAGAAGCAGTCCTAAAGCAAGAGCAAGCCTAATGGAGCAAGATGGCACAAGGAAGGGGGGTAGTCTGAACAGTAAGATTCTGAGACTGACAACCTGACAAGGCAGTAGTGATGGCACCATAATAATAACCTTTGCTAGGATCAAGCTGGCCCCTAGCCTTTCAGGAATTTATTTTATTCAGAAATTTATTTTATTTTCCCAGTACCCAAAAATAAAGCCCACACAGCAAACAGAGCTTCCTATCCTTTGAGAAACTAGCATCACTGGGCTTGGTAGATGCATGATATATAATAGACAATAACAAGTAGGAGAGAAAAGGAAGATTCCAGTTATGCCTGAGAATGGCATAACCCAGACTGGATTCTGAGAAACAGAGAGAATTTCCAGGCATTTCCTCCTCCAAACCCATCAACCCTCTGCCCCTCAAGAGAAACAAACAGGCAAGGAAAACATAGTTAGAAACACTCACCATTTCTTTCTGGAAGTAGATAATCAGCCCAGCAGACACCTGAGTTATGAGGATCACCAGCAGGCAGGTGAAATACTAGAAGCAAAACAGAACAGGTGAGTGCTGTCAGACTTGAACAGGTCTGTAAGATTTCATGGGCAGGAAAATTCACAAGGCCCAGCCAATATCCTGCCTGCCCGCAAGCTCTGCTAGCAAAGCTCCCTCCTCAGTGATTCCTGTCTGAACTTCTGGAGCGTTCACAGGTACAAGCAGCAGCTAGAAGCAGACTCGCAGGCTTCCTGGCCAATACACTTCAGTGCCTCTCCCATCAGGTCAACCCAAGGAAGACTTCAGGAGGGAGAAACACCTACATGTGTCATTCCAGCTGGGACCTCCTTTCACACTCCAGTTCCATTCCCAGTCCACTCTGCTCTTAATGGTGGGGCTCCATCCATCCTAAGCAGACACTGAGAAGTTCCTAATGCACCCATCAGTCAGTAAATTTGGTGTAGATGAACCAAGTGGAGGGAGGTCCTGACATACAGGATGTCCCTAACAGAATCTCTTGTCTATTGCATTTTCCACAAAAGCTAAACTTAGCAGCACAACAGGAAGCTGGCCGCTCTTCTCGCTCTCTCTGTCTGTTTTTGATACTTGTCCTTGCAGTATAGAGCACAATGCCAACTGGGAAAAGTGGTGAGGTGGCCAAGGGGCAGAGGTTCATTTAGGACATCTCTTTTCAGTTCAGCAGTCCTCTACAAACTGCTTTCAGGAGAAAAAAAAAAAAAAAAGTGTTATCAGTGAGATCCTCACATTTTTCCAAGTCATGGTGCCAGTTCACCACCAGTGGTCTGAGGATCTACTGATGCAATGTGTTGCCTGTTGGAGAGCAAGGCAGACAGACGTGAAGGACTGGATTGGGGTTGACCTGGCAGATGTGGTCTTCCCAGGGGTCCTGAGCCCTTATTGCAACCCAATAAATACTCTGCAGGAGAGGTACCAGACAGTGGATCTAAAGGAAGCATGAATTCTCTCACCAGACCCAAGAGGCAGCGGATTTCATTGACTGCTCCAAGACATCCCAGGAACCCCATGAGCATCGTGACAGCCCCAACAGCAATGAGGATGTATGCACCAGTCTTCAGAGAGGGAGACGAGGTCTCTGGAAGGGGACAAAAACAGCCACTGACTAAAATTACATTTGCCATCACTGTTTGGTTAACTGCTTACTCATCCACTCATAATGGTCTCGTATCACCTATAGAGAGACTACACCAAGGCACGTCAACTGCGGGGACAGAACACTGCTTCTGGCTGCCTTCTGAGGAGGGAAGGCTTCCAAGGCAACCTGCAGGGCTCCATCACCCTGGACACAGAGACTCCAGGTCACTCCAAACAGGACAGGAAGCTAACTGCTTCGTGGATTTTAAAACCCCTCATGAATGCATTTGTATAAGGGAGAATAACATAAATACATACTAATATGTATCACTACAACATATTTATTTCATTATCCTACCTTCAATAATTTTATTTTTCTAATCTTAAAAACTCATTTCGGTTTGATTTTTCATTTTAGAGCGGGACATGCAAATGCAGCAGACTGAAATGTTACACAGCAGCTTCAGCCAGTATCAAGTACAGATTATGCAATGGGTTACTTGCAAGCCAGTGTTAAATGGCTTGTGGCCAGGCAGTCATTATAGGCTATTGCCTGCATGTGACCCCTACAGATAGAAACTATTTCAGGATCAGAACAGGGATCATACCCAAATCTAACTATTCTTACACATACTCCTGGATATCCTCTATTCCTTTGTGAAATGACTCTACCCTCCCCATCTTTCAAACACATTTAGGTGGTATTAGTTTTGATGTATGGTGGTTCTCTCAGTCCTCCTTCCTCAACATCTGGTATTGCAAGCAACAGAAGAAAAACTTTTGTATTTGGATTTGTCACAGAAGAGGACTGGAATAAGCAAGCAATATGGTATACAAGTTAAATCCCTACTCTTGTGTAGATACAGTAATCGGGAACCTCATTAACCACCAGATATTTTTAAACCTGCATGTTGCAGAGTACAGGGGAATTCTGGACACCCGGTGATTAATGAAAATAATGTTCCTAGAGTACAGCTTTTAGCTTCCTGGAAAGAAGTCCCAGAAGACACCTTCCTCTGAGCTCCTCCTGAAATAGGTTAAAAGGGAAGAGTAGTTGAACCTACACTAGTACTCTCCTCCCACTCCATTTTCCCCCATAAGAAGTGGTAGAAGTCACTGATAAGCTCCAAAAACTTTTTCTCCAGTAGAATGTACTGAACAGAGGAAAGAGACCAGCTCAGAGCTAGAATAATTTGCTGCACTCGTCAGCTCAGACACATTAGCCTTGGTTCATTTCCAGGCCTGCTTCTCCCTGGCTTGATTTATGTCACAGAAATCAGGGTGCCAGAACAGTCCTGCTCCTCCCTGCCCACCAGTTCTGGGACTCTTACTGTGCAGGTTATGCCCTGATGTTGCAAAGCATTAAAAGCAGCAGCAGGCAGTTGGGAGCAGCCTTCCTACTTCAGTGGCCTTCACAAGACTATATTATTCCTTCACCTAAAAGCGACTCAGCCATAACAGTTTTCAAGTGCTTGGGCACAGTGCACCTGTGTCCAAGCACTTAGTCAGCTTCATAGCAGGAGAGAGAAGCTCTTCTGCTTCCCAATTCCCAATTCCAAAGACCAACACGAAATCCAAGTGGCACTAGGAACAGAAACTTTATTTGCGCTTCTAATCTGCAGTGCATCTTGTCTCATAGGAGAAGGCTCTGCTGGCAGGAAAACTCCTATTCTGTTTGCTGTTGCTCCCTGTTTTTCCCTGCGCTGGGCCGGCAGCCAAGCAAGTACAAGAGGCGCCTTTGGCGGCCGCTGGAATGCCCTGCTGTGCGGAGCTCCTTCCCACACTGCCAGGGTTACTAAAGCAGAGGGAAAGAGGGCAGGCATGGGAAAGGAAACGAGGGGGCAGGGAGAAACAGCTGAGGCTGGAAATCTCCAGGAAGGAAGCTAAAGCCTCAAGTGCTCAGTTAGCAGAGAGCAGAACGTAAAGTGGGAAGCAGCAGAGCCAAAACCAGGGACTTAGACTTAGTACCTCCATGAGTGGCAGCAGCACCCATGAGGCTGGACCAACAGCTGTAGGCGCAGGGGTAGCAAACAGGTTCTCAGGCTGCCAGGGGTGCTGCACACAGCCAGGCCCTGGTAAGCTCCTTTTTGGCTGGCTGCATGAAGTACATTTCTGTTCCTGTCCCCATTTCGTTAACCACCAGCCCTCACTGGACTTCCTGCAGTAGCAGCCAGGTGCCCTGGCGCAATAAACAGACCAAGCAGCTGTGCCTGGCATGTCCTGGCCTTCACAGGATGCCATCCCCATGCAGCATCTTCCAGTGTCACGCTCGTCAGCAGGAATGGAAAGATAAAGCACCTGCAGAATCCCTGCTGTAGGGAACAGGGCTCTGAACACCAATATGACTCATTCCCCAGGCAAAAGGAGTGGGAGCTGCAAGTGTATGGCACTGTCCTGCAGCACCCAAAACAGGGGCCCAACACAGTGAATAAAGAGATAGTGGAAATGAGTGACCAGATTTGCTGAGCTAAAAAGCTAGGCTCAGCAAAGGCAGCTCGTCTGCTCATTGCTGCAAGAGGCAGGCCCTGTGGAACAACACCGCTTGCTTCTCCTGACCAACTCAGCAGGGAGGGAACCTGGCCAGCTGTAGGGGTGGTGACACAGGGCACCTCTGAGGTTCAGGGCAGAGTCTTGTGAAGTGTGCACCATCCAGTGCATTTTAGAAGCCAGAATATTAAAGACTTCACAGCCCCACGCCTCCTCCCCACCAGTTTGCTACCTGAATTTGCATTCTCTACTGTTCAGGAACAAGTGTGTACTTCATACTTCCAAGGTACATGAAGCATCAGTAAAAACCAGGGGCGCTCTTCCTTTTGCATTTAAAATATTTAAATTTAATTTCGCTATGAGAGCCCTTTAAGTACCCACTGTAATGATTTATTTCATTAAAGCATTGTGAGTCTCAAGACAGGAAAGAAGAAACTGTTGCAAAACACAGAATGCAGTGAAAATAAGATGAAATTTTTCATCCTGCACATAAGAATAGTCTAGTATTCTGTACCGTTGGGTCAAGAGGCAATGGTGTTATTCAGTGTGACCCTGGTGTTTCAATGCATGAGACTGGGAGAAATCCTATTTCTCCAGTGTTTCTCCCTTTCACCCCGTCCTTGCTAGAGTTCCTGTTTATACTCCAGGATGCTTTCCAGGCCATGCATCCACACAACAGCATCACCACCGCCAAACTACATCATGGTCACATGCAGCCCAAGACTACAGTCAGTTCAAAAGGAAGATGATGCATAAATGTGGTCTTACGTAGAACTGCAATGAAACTGGTTTTGTCGGCCAGAATCCATATTCCAAAACCCAGGATCACAGCACCCAGGATCTGAAAAAAGGAAATAAATACATATTACTAGCTTGTTAGTTTACAAATGTAAAGTAAGAAGCAGCAACCACCATTCTCTATACTTCCAGGGAAGAAAACAAAAGATTCTTTTGCTGGTCCCACCCATCTCTCTCCTCAGGGTACTCCTCCCAAAGTAAACAGGATTAGCATCATTTCAGGAAGACAGCCTCGGCCAACTGCACAGGAGCCCCAGGTTCTGCTTGGCAATTCTTCACACAGAATTGTAGTAGTACGTGATTTTGTACCGGGGGATGGTTCAAAACAGCCTGGCGAGAGGATCTCCTGCTGTCAATCCCTTGCTGCCTGGAGAAGCACAAGGTAACAGCGCTGAGCTTCTGTGAAGAAGTGGAGGAGCACAAGTATCTCGTGCACGAGATCAAAGAGATCTTTTGAATAGAGAAAGCCTTCGCCATACAGGCTGGGCTGGGAACCAGTAGCCAGAGGATTTGGTATCTGGCAGCTGGAACTTTCCCAGGAAGGAAACCTAGGGTTTGCCAGACTCTGACACATTGTTATGGCTCCAACCAAGACGTGTAAAAATTCACTTTCTGCGCAGGTTTCCTCGAAGCACTTTACGCAGCGTGCCCCTGCCCAAGCCAGGCCAAGGCATCTCAGCTTGTGCCCCAGCGCACCCCAGCCCTTCGAGCCCTCCAGCAAGCACATCTCATCCTCCCAGTCACAGAAAATCAAGTGTTATAGAACAGAGATGGTCCCCATCTCTCTTACCGCACTGTTTATCTGCGGCATGGATTAGCAGAGCAATATATTCCTGTGAGCACTCAGAGGATTCCAGACATAGAATCAAGAAATCAAGAGACATTCAGCTTTCCCCAGTCTTTTTTTGAAGTGGGGAGAGAAAAAAGTATCCTCATTTTAGTTCCTGGGTATCACAGTGTTTTCCGTTGCTCTGCAAGTTGCTTGCATACAGGTCATCACCTCATCAGGGCACTCCAGTGCTTTAACAAAGTCACTCTGCTGAGAAGCCTGCAAGTTTTCAGGTCTGATACGAAGCAGGAACTTGTGCCACTCAGCCAGTTAGCAGGTTGGAAACAACTTACTGCACAAATATCTAAAACAGACTGTGATAAAACAGGACGGGGACAAGGAGAATATGAGATGGTTCCAAAGAAGAGGACCTGCAGGTGACATCTTACACCAGCAGGATTTTAAGACAGGCTGAAGTAAAGTACTAAATAAATCAACAAGGGTCAAGAGAGATGGTAGTTCTGCACTTCATTAGATGATGCTCAGGTATTTGGGAGACAAGGGAAATACCAAACCATCACCTGAAGCAAGCTGGCAGAATGGACCATGGGGACAACCATCACCTGTGTTTTCAAAGCGTAAGCTATGCTTCAGCTCCCCAAACAAGGAAATAACACTGAAATAAGATGCTTGCAAGCTCTTCTGGCTTGGCGTAAGGCACGACACGCAGTTAGCTCTGGGGACCGCATTAGACACTTGGCAGGCAGGTTCCCAGGACTTGCAGACGGACAATGGTGAGTGACACGGCTGCTGAAAGCACCCAGGGTGCCTCCCAGAAAGGGGCCAAGATTGCCCTTTGCTGCACTGCATGACACTACTGTCACACTGGAGCAGCTGAGGCAGCCCTGGAACATGCAACAGCTGGAAACTCCTACAACACTCCTCTCCAACTTGGTATTCCCAGCAATTGCTGAATTTACAGTTTAGGAGACAGTCTCATATTTAAACCTTAGCCTTAATATTTGTCTTGAACAGAGATGCAAACCAGGCTGTATGTGACATCTCTTTTGGCTCACTGACCCTGAAACGTCACCTAACTTTTGCTGTTGCTGACAAAACACAGAACTCCTGCTGAGCCGAGTTCCTGGGAAGTTATTTGTTCTAAGGTACTCGCGCTATCCAAGGCCTGTTTTCACTCTGATCTTTGCCCCAATCCACAACTCATGCGTTTGCCAAGAGCTGCTGTAGAAAGTACTAAGAGAGGCAAGACAGGAAAGAAGGAAACCACAAGGAGAAAGCAGTCCTGTTAACACAATTGTTATTTTTTGTTATTTCTTATCAGGATAACATCTCTTCTTAGCCTCTAGAGGAGCTTGCTTAGCATAGCAAGGCTGCTTCTGTCAATAGCTTGGCTTCAGATCCTCTGTAAAGAAGTTACGTCTTCTTCCCATAGAAGGGAATTAATCTGTTCCAGTATTTTGAATTACTGAGGTGGAACATGGACATCTCTTCCCCACCTCACCCCAGAGGGCAAGATGTCAGCAGGATCACTCCAGAAGCCAGAAGGATGCAGCACAGGGCCAAAGGCAGCAGGCAAGGGACAGTCAGGTAGCTGCTCTCCTAGAGCACAACCTGGTCAACAGGAGCACTGCAGAATTCAACTGTTGCCAAACTTCAAGCCCAAGAGAGCCCAAGCCCCAGAGAAGTCTCACTGCCAGCATCAGAGATGAGCTACTTGAGCGCAGACACCAGCTTGCCTTGCCAGAAACTGCAGCAACAGCAGAGCTCTGGTTGCCCTCTGCCAACATCACCATCCTTCAGGCTCAGGCTGTGCAAGGCAGGACCTGAGCCTGGCAGAGAGGCCAAGAAAGGGATCCTAAGGCCAAGCCTTGGTTTAAGGTAGCCTTCTGTTCCATTTGTAGGACTGTTTTAAGTAGGACAAGGAGCCAGTCTAAACAAATAGTTTCCAGAGTGAACCTATTTGAAGGAACAGTTTTCCCTGTAAAGGGAACCATCTACTGTGGCCTGTGTTTGCTACCAATGAAGAGACACATCAAGTCTTGATTAGACAAACTGCGCTTATACTCTAAGCTTACATTAGAACTAGAAGAAATGGCCAGAAACTAAAGCATCAAAAGTTCCACTTTTGGAAGGAACGTAAGGAAAAATTTCTTGACAATGAGGGTGACAGAGCACTGGAACAGGCTGCCCAGAGAGGTTGTGGAGTCTCCTTCTCTGGAGATCTTCAAAACCCGCTTGGACGCAGTCCTGTGCCACGTGCTCTAGGTGGCCCTGCGTGTGCAGGGGGGTTGGACTAGATGATCTCTAGAGGTGCCTTCCAACCTTAGGCATTCTAGGATTCTATGTTTTCTGGCATTTTTTGAAGCAAGCAGGTAAGCAGTCCTCCTTCCCTTTAATAAATGTAGGTCAAACCTTCCTCTGAAGCAAGATTCTGAGGCTGCAAAACATCAAGTTTTTGAACTACTTCAGCCAGCAAGGAACCTTCTCAGAGTCCCTTGGCCGTGGAGAGGTGCTATTCCAATGACCGGCTGGCTTCTGGTGTCTCTAAAGGGTTAATTCTTCACACCCAGTCAGACTGAAGAACATACTTCAGACTGGAGAGGACTGGCTTGCAGAGGATACAGCCAGAAGCTCCACGGGGCTCCATCACCAGTATTAGCACTCATATATGCGCAAGCATGGGAGACTGGTGCCATCCCTGTGGATGTGCAGAAAAGGAATAGCCACCTTAAGTTTCCCATGGAAAGCAGATGAGCTGGAGTAACTGCCCAGCATGCAACTGTCACCGTCAGGTTCGACTGCCCTCAGCCTTGACACAGCAGCAAAAGGTTTAACGGGGCAGGGGAAGGAACAGAAACAGTTTCTTGGGCTCCCAGCCCAAGGTGCTCTCTACAACAAAACTCATCCTCTACCTGGTAAATCATTACTAGGCACGCAAAACACATCCTTGCTGGGACCTCATAGCAACTGCAGTTTCTCCAAGAGCAATACTGATCTAGAAACACTCAAGCATAGTACAAGCTTAAGAATCTCCATCCAGACCTTGAACAACTATAAGAGGAAAAAGTCTTGTGTCAACTACCTGCTATGTCTGTGGGAGAAAAACGGATGTTGCCTTTCTCAGCATCAGGGATGTGCAAAAAGCGTGCCACCAGAGAGAAGCACACTCCAGGTCTTCACTCTAAAGTATCAAGTACCTCACCAAACCATAGCAGCTTTAGAGATCTCCTCTCCACAGTGAGGCTTGAAGGAAACATACGGCCTGTGCTATAAGGCAGGCTTACTAAAGAAGTTGTCAAAGAGCCCCTGCCTTTGGTCAGAGAGGCCTCCTTCCAATTTATATTCTCCAGATCTAACTCAGCACATCAGTTCCACCTTCCACTGAAAAGGAGAGGGTTGGTTGCTAAACCAGAGGAGTTGGTTTCGGAAAGGCTTTGCCTAGGACAAGGAATAGCTGAAAGCATCCCAGAGAACAGCCATTTCCCATCACTTGCAACCCAGCCAGACTGTTCGGGCTCTCCAAGAACCCATGGAGGGATTTGGTGCCCACCATCCCCCTACAGAAGACAAGAAAATGCTGTATTCTGGAAATTCTGAGAATTCCAGCCCCAGATCTGCTTGACAAAGCAGTGGCACTGCCTCCTGACACCTCAGCTATCCCGAGGCTGCCCAGGACCATGTCCTGTTGAGCAACAAGAGAAGGGCTACATGGAACAGACCTGACACAGCTGCTGCTTGGGTCTCCAGCATCAAAAGCAGCAATGCCATCAATGTCAGAAGGCACCACAGCGTCTCAGGCCATTTAGCATCAGCTTTCCCCTCCTGCTTTGGGCTGGGCTTTCTGAAGGGAACTTCCTCTCCACAGGGGTTGCGTAGAGTCCCTGTGCACATGTTGCCTTAAAAACCACCCCCTCCTTCCCTGCCGCTTCCCCTCTGACACAAACTGTGAGCAGATGAAGCAAAAGTCACGTCTACATCTCTGTTAAAAAAGGAAAATAGAGGACAGCACTTTTTCAAAAACAGACTGTGGCTACGCTATGGGCCATGTGAGCCCATCACTCCATAAGCTAACTTGGACCTCAAGTCAGGGTTAAGGTAGGCAGATGGACTAGGAAGTGCCCAGGGGATGGCTTGAGGAAGACTCCCACTAGACAACAGCCTTATATAAGTAGTCCTGCTTCCTAGGGTCCAATGGGTTAGATTATAAGCTGCATTAAAAAAATATATTATTGCTTCACGAGATGAGGTAGCCTGGATACTAATACTTCAGAGGAATTTTGAGCTAGTAGGAGGAAGGACCATACAGGTCTTGGCCAGACTTTTCCTACCCTTAAAGCTGAACAAAAGGATGTCCAAAAAGCTCTGATGGTGCTTTAAAAGCCTCTCTTTGCCACCCTCCAAGTTTTCACCATCAATGCCTTAAGCGTCTCTGACCTTCAGCTCTTAGACCAGAAGTAAATTCTCTTAAGATGGAAGCAGCAGATGGAAGAAAAAAAAGCCAGCAGAGCAAGCCAAGGGAAACCAGATCCAGATGTGCTGTTTACAAACTCAAGCCTGTGCTCCAGCATCCATAGCACAGCAAAGCAGCACAGGAAGCAAGAGCAAAGCTTTGGTCAGAGAGAGATCAGAAAGCAGCACGCATCATATCGGTGCTTGATTTCCTTCCCATCTTGGTCCTTCCTTCCCCTTATATGCTGCACAGAGATTAATACGATAGGACGGGCTATTTTCTTTCAGATTTCCTCATACCTTCAATCACACACTTCCCTAGCAGGCCATCTCCCTTCAGAAGGGCAGCATTAACAATACGGCCCCCAGCCCCGGCCAGCTTTCCTAGTCGGATTCAAGCTCCACAGAGGGATACAACCGGAGAATGTGCACAGGAGAAAGGGCAACAGCCCAGCTAGGGTCACATAGCCAAGCCGCTCTGCGTCCCCCAAAACTTGGGCCCTTCCCAACCCACTCAGATCCAAAAGGAGCTCACACTTGATCTTTTGCTAAAGCTCACACTCAAGAGCAACTCCATGCAGTGGGCTGGCTCACTGCTTCAAATAAGCCAGCCCCAAGCTCCTCCTCCCTCCAAATTCCACTTCAAATAGATGACTTGGACTAAGTCAACTTGTCAAAAATCAAAACCAGCCGATGGGACTTGAAACGAAACAGGAATTGTTCTCTGCAGTCTGCCTGGTCTATTTAAGGGAGCACTTCTGCTACTCGGCAGGTTTCGTAGCTTGGCTGCTCAGGAGTAGCTCAGCTGCTGCTCCAGATGTGGCAGTATCTGTTCCTCTCCAGAAAAAAAAAAGCCTCCCTCTTCCTTTCCTACTGAAGGGACTGGTGGCCGTTAGACACAGCAGCTGCGCACTGGAAGTGATATTGGAAACATATCTGGGAGTCGCACAACAGCTGTGGTGTCCCCTAGCTTCAGGGATTCCCTCCCTTCCCCATCTCTTCCAAACGTCTGGCTGCTTTGTTTAATGAGCATGCTACGCTAACATTCAGAGAAATTACCTTTCCAACTAGTTTTAGTTCAGGACTTCCCATGTATTCTGCAGACACTCAAGATACTTACAAGGAACAGGAGATTGAAGAGGAAAAGGAAGTATTTGGTGACTTTTAGGCAGCCAGACCCCATCTTCTTTCACTTACAGGATCTAAAATGAAAGCAGAAAGATAGCCAGATGTGTGAGTATCATGTCCCCCAGGCGGCTTCAGAGCAACACCTGCACAAGCCCCCGCATCCCTTGCTATATCTCTGAGCAAGCACACAGAAAGCACATTCAACACAGAGTTGCCTTTTTAGGGCAGCCAAAAAAGACAACCTAGTCATTAGTAATACAAGCAGCCACAGCTGCCAAGACCTCCTGAAGAGTGACAGAGGGCTTGCAGCAGTTACAGAAGGGATTTAATCACAAATACGCTGCTAATTTCATCACTATTTACAAGGACTTTGCATTAACAGCACCAGCCAAAATGTCAACAGTAGCTGCCAGTCACAGCTGAGGAAGTGAAGCACTTCTCTGGAGAGAGCACACTAGGCTTATTCCCTCCCCACAAAAAGCAGTTGAAGGAACACAGAACAGTAAGGCCAAGAGGTCAATTTTGAAGGCAGCATCACATCAAGCTTCCTGTATGCAACAACACTCGATGACTTGGCAACTCCTGAATTTAG
>VWPW01006511.1:0-14532 GCA_013389825.1 Crypturellus undulatus | reverse complement strand
TTCACGGATCAAACTCCACTGCATCCCTGCCCCTGGCAGGGGAGTCAGTACTCACTGATCCCCCGAACGCCCGGTAAGAAACCAACTGTGACCCTTCACAGAGATCACAGAGGAGCTGGCAGGCAGGAACATCACAGAATGGTTGAGGTTGGAAGGGACTTCTAGAGAGCATCTAGTTANCAGAATGGTTGAGGTTGGAAGGGACTTCTAGAGAGCATCTAGTTAGATGCTCCAGCAGGGACACCCAGAGCACAGGGTGGCACCCAGGTGGGTTTGGAAGATCTCCAGAGAAGGAGCCTCCACAGCCTCTCTGGGCAGCCTGTGCCAGGGCTCTGGCACCCTCACAGCAAAGAAGTTCTTCCTCACATGGGGATGGAACTTCCTGTGTTTCAACTTGGTACCTGTTACCCCTTGTCCTGTGACTGGCCACCATGGAAAAAGAGTTTGGCCCCATCCTCCTTTCATTCTCCCCTCACTGACCTGGTACCAGATGGCCAACACTAGATCTCCTGCTCCTGACAACCATCACGAACTCCCCTGCTCTGGTGATGCTAACTGCTTGAAAGAGGTCTGCAGAAATATCATTCCCATGCTGCAGGAGTTGCCTTTCCTGAACATCAGCATCCTTACGCTGAGAGGAGGTTCTGGTTTTTAGAGAACGGATGATCTCCATTCCTACGACCAGAGACTGTGGTCCCATCCCCCGCCTTCAGCGTGTGATCCACACAGCACAGTGAGCCCACGTCCCTGCGGTCAAGATACAAACCTTCTTCAAAAAATAGCTCTTACATTAATATTACTACATTAATGTTACTTCATTCATTACCTAGAGTTTTGCATCCTATGGGCTTTAGAGAGGCAGCCAAAAAAAATCATCATCCACAGTCAATGCCACTATCATCTTTATTAATGATTGGTTTAAACACTAAAGCTTTAATATTCTCTCCCACACAACACACGCACTCACTTTGCTGCCATTAATTCTAATTCTGGACATTCACACACACGCCCAATGCATGGCTGAACCTCCACAGCTACAACTTTCTTAAGGGCAGTGTCACCTCCTGCTATTCTTTACAGTGCTCAGCGTGCTTAGACGTCAGAACTATTATTATGTGCCTTAAAACGATCGTTTTGAGTGCAGCTCCTGACAGGCACGGTATTTGTCCTGGCCCAGACTGTTTGCTTTTCTCTTCTTCTTCTAGTCCATATCCGGTTTTCCTATGACAGTAGCAGCACAGCAAGAATACAAGGGGGATGTACTAGGAAGCAATGGTTGCCGTAGCTATATCTATACATCCCCAGACATTTTAGAATGACATAGTCTTTAAAGACTTTTAATACTCATAAATAAAATACTCCCAAGCCTCAATCTGAGGCACTACTTGCAGGTTTACAAAACACTCTGGTTTGACCTATTTTACTTTCTTTCACAAACATCAAGTGCGCTCAGTGGCTTTTCCTCTGCAAAAGAGCATCGCTCCGGAGATCCTTGTAACGCGAGCACGGTGACTTTCATAGATTTTATATAACCACACTCCCAACTTGTGCAAGTCGCTCTGCCTAGGCTGTTCCCCGGGACCCTCTCCAGCTTACCTGTCAAGTTCTCCTCCACATCACAGTCCTACTGCAAATAGCCAAGCTGTGCCAGTCTAGAAGAGCCTCACTCTGACCCCCACCCAGCTACCAAACCTGCATTCTCCTGGTCTGGGGTCTATGTGATCTTCAACAACGTCTTTCAGCAGACTGTGCCTCTTCCCAACCTTTCTTCTAGGATTACAAGCAGTTCCAGACAAGGCCCATCTCTTTCTAGGAATGGAATCAACACCCAGTCAGGGTCCTTGATATTGTGAGAGATAATAAAACTTGGGAGTCTCAGTGTAATCTCACCTGTCCTTCAGGGACATGGCACCTTGTGACCAACAGCACAGAATCTAATCAGGACCATGTGTTTTGGTTGTCCTTTTGCCCCCTCTCGGTGTCTCCCAACTGCAGACTCACTGAACTGCAGAAGTAGTGCTACTGAAAAGACAGAGCCAAAATAGAGTGGAAAAAGATAGAAAAAAGGTAGAACCTGGTAATTCACCTTCTGTGTTCTTCTAACAGCAACGCAGAGCAAGTCACACGTCATACCATTGCCCTATTTTGCATTCAGGGCCACCATAAGCTCTAGTGATGGGTGCTGCACGTGCAAGACCTCTGCAGCACCACGCAAGCAGACAGCCCAGAGCCAGCACGTCAGGGAGTGCTGGATGAGAAGGCTTTCGCAGAGCAGAAAGGGGTCCTGGGTTTATGGTCAATGACCATGTAGGCCTGCTAGTTCTAAAGGAACATAGGTGACCCCTTCCAAGGTCTTTGCTGCCAATGATACTTGGCTCATCCTAAGACAGGGCTGCATGAAAAATCCAAACTCACCTTTGCCCCAGGTATTGGCTCCATGTTAAACCTTTTAAACAGGAAACAAACCAAAGAAGAAGAACAAGGCCAAACAGCTCCATCTCTCCCTGCACAGCACACGTCCCAGAGAGCAGACCTACATGAAGTTACACGTTTCTTTTAAGAAGCAACAATCCTAGTCCACAACTGAAACTGCATGAACAGTAATTTGGCTTTACAGGCATTATCACCCCAAACCCTGGCCTCCTTTGGCCCTGGAGGTCAGTATGGTTCAACAGAGGCTGTAGCACTGAGGTTAACCCTGTCCCCCAGCTGACGTGTCTTTTTATTTTTGTGCCCTCTTTTTCTTTCCTCCCTCTACAAAACAGAGAAAACTTCTTCCTACCTCAGAGCTCACAAGGGTCTCACTCATTAACAACGGAAGTGCTTTGAGACCCTCCTTTGGCTCATGCTTTAACACTGATACCAGCACGGGGCTCCTCGGGGTCCCTGCACAAACACGTGCTGCTCTGAGAGCAGCATGTACAGAGGCGCTACAGGAGCGGCCCCGGGGTCAGTGGCTCTGCCCGAGGGAAGCGCTTGCTGCAGAGGTCCCACTCATTCGGCCTCCCTTGGAGGGAGCTTCCCCTGGACCCGCAAGAGCAGGGCAGGAGGGCAGTGCCGTGCGCTCCTGGTGCGCTCCCGCGGCTCCTGGCGCCAAGGGGCCTCCTCCTGCCTCCATGGATGAGGTCACCTCTCGTCTGGGGAAGCGATGGGGAGAGGACGTGGGATAAGGGGGGTGCCCCGGCCCTGCTGTGCTCAGCTGCTCTGGGATGAGCAGCATTGCAAGGAGCTGCTGGTCCCCAAAACAACAGGGCTGTGGGACAGCTCCAGCTAGGGCAGTATCCACCTGGGAAGCCTCCATGGACTCTGGTCTATGGACACCCACCTGGCACAGAGGACAGGAAACAGAGGCAGGGAATGACAAACAGCACCAAGAAGGATGTTGTTAACGGGACCAAGGATCACCCAGATCTACTCAGCCTCATGCCCAGGCTACGGCCACCCCCGTGACAGCAGCGTGACCCTCTCCTCGCTGAGCCGCGGACCCCCATCCTTCACACAAGCCATCCACGTGCACCAGCACATCCCCCCACAGCTGCTGCAAACATTTATTTTTAAACCTTTACCTAATGCTGCTATTTTTAACTGCAGGCCCGAGCAGCCCCCGCCGCCGCGGTGCCGGCGATGAGGCGAGCGGGAGACGGGATTAGTGACGTTACACACGCGTCCCGCTCACTCCAAAGCCGGGGGGACAAGGAGCCTCTCAGTGCTCGGGGGCGCCAGGCAGCTCCTCCGCGGACCTCCACCACACTAAGCCCCACGCTGGTGGGGCAGAGCTGGGCACTCAGGCTGCAAGTTGGGAGCCTGCAGCCTGGGGCTGAAGAGGAGCTCCAGCTAGACCCGTCTTGCTAGGCGGTGTGCGCGCATAAAAGCGTGTGTAAAACATAACTCTCTCCCCAGCTCCTGCATTTTCCATCCTTGCAACGCATGCATTAATCCCCAGCAACCCTAGAGCTTTCTCGCAGCCTTCCCTGCATCACCTCCCAAAACCCAACGGTAAACAGAGGCCTAAGTGACTGCTCACAAATAATAAAGGGGGAGAGCGCTGCTTTCCCTTCCTCACTTTGCCTGGGTTACTCATGCACCCGTGATCTACCCTAGCTGTGAAAGTAGGTCCAGATTTGAGCGATTGCTGCAGTGAGCCTGAGCGCTGACAAGAGCTGGCACTATCTGCACCCTCTCCTCTGCGGCCACCCATGGTATAGGGTGGATTTTGCAGCTCGCAGAGCTCCCGTGGGGCCAGCAGACCAGGGGTTTCGGGTGCTCCCTACGGTCCTTGCTTCACTTCCCAGGCCCAGCTGCCCGGCACGAGCAGGACTCGCCTTGTCCCTCTTCCCCATGGCAGCCCCACGGCTGAGGGTCCAAGGGCACGTACAGGGGAGAAACGTCCCACCAGGGGCACCCCATCCAAGACCCAGCCACCCAGGTCAGCTCCAACAGACAGGTCGGTTGGTGCTAAATCCTACCCAGATCTGTCTCCTTACCTAGAAGGATACTGAGCTTCCTCTTTCATCTTCCAAATGTATTTTGGGGCAAGACAAACTGCTCTCGGAGACCGGGGGCTTCCCCATGGAATATGCATTAAACGGAGATGAGGAGGATAATGATCTTGGGCTGGGGCCGATGCCCATCCCTGCCTTTACCAAAGGCTGCACCCATGAGCTTAGTCAGGTTTCAGCAAAGTGAGCTTTAAGGCAGCTCTGGGAGCCAGGGCCATTGTATTTAATGAGAACATAGTGTGAGGACCAGCCTTTCATGTCAGGTTCCCGGTCCTAGTGCTAAAACCAGGGCAAGATCCTTTCGTCTTCCTGCCGGTCGCCTCAGGGCAGCAAGCGACCAGCACAGCACACGCAGCAGCCACTGAGCACAGAGGGGCCTTTCTCAACCACGGCCACCGCTGCGAACACAGGCAGCACACGAGGCCCTCACACGCATGGAGGGGACAGCCTGGGGCACGGCGACAAGAAGAAATAAGGAGCACTTCACGTGGCGTCCGCGCGCGCCCCTCGTCCCTCCCCCTCGTCCCCTTTGGAGCTTCTTAACTTTAAAAACCTTCCTCCAGAGGAGTGTTGGAGTGACAGAAAACATTTTCCAAGCCTAATATCAGTTCCAGATGTTCACAGCCATTTCAGTTTGTACCTCACCCTGTAAAACACATTTTTCTCCCTCTCCGTCTCGAGCGCGGAGCCTGCTTCTTCTATGACATAATGCGCTGGCTCGCTCGCCCGGCGCGTTCACAGACACACGCTCGCGCTCTCGCCCTCGTCGAGGGCCTCGTGTGCAAACAAAGAGCATCACTCAACTACAAAGCTGTCGCGCACATGGAGTTATGAGTAATTTCCACAAGTTTTAATAAACAGTTTGGGCCGTAATTGCTCGCCGCCTTCTCCGCTGGCTCCCGCGCGGGGAGCCGCGCTCTCCCCGCTCGCTGGTGTTGAAAGTGTGGTTTGTTTCGCGCACAAGTTCACCTCGGGAACCAGCCCTGTTAGCATCAGATGGTCTGAGGGCTGTGTTTTTCTAAGCACTAGTAATAAGGCTCTTTTAAAAAAAAAAAAAAAAAAAAAAAAAAAAAAGCCCGCTCGNGGGGGGGCAGCCGACCCACACGAGCTCCCAGATTCTTTCACCCTGTCCTCCAACACCTCCGTCCTGCACGCGGAGACCAGGCAAGGGAGGAGGGGGATCACATTAGGCCAGCCTTAAACCTTGCTCCTGACTTGTTTCCAAGAAGAGGAGCAAGTATTTTCTGGCTCAAGGGAAAGACTTCAACTGCTATTTGTGAAGCAAAGGGGAAGCCAAGGAGTTTTGTGAGCAATAGAAGGAAAGAAGGGGAGGAGAAGGGAAAGGGAAGGTTAGGCTGGGGGTCACGTATCATCTAGAAGCAAGGCTTGCCACAGAGACAAGAACTGGGCTGGCATAGCCCTAAGCCACAGACAGTACCAGGAATCACAATAAGAATCAGCTACTAGTGTACTAAGAAAAAAATAAAATAATAAAAAAGTTAATAAACCTCCCAGAGACCTAAGAGATGGACTGCTGCAGCCTCATGAACCTCCACGCATCACAGGCTCTCCTCAGCACTCCCGTGCTCTGCAGACACCCGTCCTCTGCCCAGCAAGGGGAGCAGCCCATTTCGAGAGCACCACAGGAAAGTGGGGAAGGAAGACCCAGCAATATCTCTCAAAATGCCTCAAAATTCACCTTTTTTCCTCCCCACAAAAGCTCCTTCCTCTGGATTTTTGTTGTTGTTGCATGTGGATGCTGACCCGGTGTAAAGCCAACATGCTGCAGTGTGATGGTAGATGATAGCAGTGAGGAGACACCACAAATGGATTTTGGGTTGGACTGAGCTGAGCACCAGATCAAGACCGAGAGCTGCATGGACTCAGCCTCTCTGGAAACCTGGGCAAGGTATTTGCAAGAATCAAGTCATCTGGTATTAGAGGCCTGTGGGGTGGGAAAGGAATGAAGGAAGGAATGTTGTTTGGTTATAAACAACATGAGAGAAAAAAAAAAAAAAAAAAAAAAAAAAAAAAAAAGATTTAGGATTTTTTTTTTTCTTTAATTGTGAATGGGGTCATTCCGTCCTGAATGGTCCCCCAGAGCAGAGGGAGGGAGTGCAGCTCCTCACAATGCCTGTCAAACACATGGCAGTCATAAAAAGAAAATAATAATAATAATCTGCATTTCCTACTCTGGCTGCCAGCCACTTCAAAGGAGAAAGCCCATTTTGCCTTGGTCTGGCCTCACCTGACCAATGTGCAAGCAATCTGGAATCGCCTTCCAAAACAAAGAGCTTCCTTTGGTGGGTTGCGTTCTTTTTTCCCCATTATTGGAAGGTGCCTCTCCAGGGTAAAGAGGGAGCCTTCCTTCCATGCCAGAAAACCAGAAACATAACCAAGGCACCGTGGCTACACTGGGCAGTTCTGGATGGCACCTGTTGGCAACAGGGTGCAGGGGAAGGTCGCTCTGGGGCAGGACAGATGCACGAACAAGGAGATGCAGCTCCCTCTCAGGGGGTGCTCTGCTGATGTGGAGCTCCAGCTCTCTCAGACAGAGAAAGTCCCATTCTTGCAGCACAAAAACTTGGCTATGCTGGCAAAAAGGGCCATATAAATGTCTAGAACAGATAGTTTGGGCATGAACAGACAGGGTCAAGACTCCTCCATGGCTGTAAGCTTGTTCTGTGATAGCTCTCAGCAAGAGAGGGCTTGGCCAAGGAGGTCCCAGAAATCACACAACCCTCTCCTTAAACTGATGAGGCTGCTCCCCAAAACAAACAGGGCTTTTACCCCCAAAGCAGGCAGCTGTCTGAGGCTAATTTCAGCCCTCTTCCAACTTGCCCTACTGAGAGGAAGCTGAAATTTGGCAGCACCAGCACTGCAGAAGCCGACCCTTCACGCAAAGGCAGATCTCTGCTTCGGTCAACACTGGCTGCTTCTGAAACGTCACATGAGTTTCTTCAATGAACTAAATTCGAAATCTTCCAACAAAACACAGGCAGGCAATTTTGCCTGTTTTTCTAACTAGCAGCAGTTGAAGCCACTCAAGGCCCCTAGCGATACTTTCAAATATACATCACCAATTTACCTCGATCCAGCTCCATCCTTCATATCCCTCCACCTTGTCCAGCAGCTCCTGAAACATGGCTTGAATTGCTGACTTCACAAACCACAAAGCACTAAGTCCAAGCCCTGAGCCGGTAACTGGACTCTGACCCAGGAAAGTTTCAGGATTTATTGGAAAAGACACACACACACACACACCACTCAAACTCTCCAAGTGTTGCACATTCCAGACTGCTTCAATAGCTGCGCAGGGTACCTTAAAGGGTCCTCTAAAATGCTGCATGCAAGGCTGTGCTCCCCGAGGCAGACTAGTGAAGCCCTCAGGTGGTTATGAGCAGCCCCCACACCTGCCGTGATGTAACACTTCACATTGTGTGATCACACAGTCATTGTGGTTAGAAACTCCAGGCCACAGGTGGCCCCTCAAAAAAAGGCAAATCATTTTCCTCTGCTACGCTGCATTTTTTTTCCTGCATTTCCCCTTTCCCCTCAAATAGCCACATCTTCAGAAACCTCTCCCAAGAGGAGAGCTTTGCACACCACACAACGCTTCCACCTTAGGCACCTTTCTGCACAAAAGCAGCACCTTCCCCAAGGACAGAAGCATCACAACAGCTCAGTGAAGCCCCTGCAACGCCACCTGGTCTCTAGAGCATGAGGAGCTTTCGCTTTGCAGCCTCACTCACCTGTGTAGAGGTCCGTGTCCGTGTACTCATCCACCTTCTTGTGCTGCAGGACGTAGTCAGACACCTTCGTTCCAATGGCGGGCTGGACATCCAGCCACTCCAAAGAGACCACCGTGCTGGAGGGCTCCACGGTAGGGGAGAGCCGTAGGCTGCAGAGGACACAGAACAGAAAGCAAAGACCACATCAGCCCCCTTTCTCCTGCTTGCACAAGCAGTGTAACCTCAGGAGGAGCTCACACTCATACACAGGCATGTACACAGACCCACAAGGACACAGAGTACAGAGGGAGAGTGGGTGAATGGACACAAAAGAAATAAACTTCCAAGGGAAAGTCAGATGGGTGCAACCTCCTCTGCTAGGTCCTCACCTCCTGGGACTCCCAAATAGGTCTTGGTCTTGGAACCCCAGCCCCAAGCAGCCTACCTAAAGAAGCCTTCAATTCCCAGGAGAACTCCCTAAGCTCAGCCACTCCATGGGGAAGTGAAGACTAGATGCCCAAGAGAAAAAGAATAGGGGAGGATCTAGCTTTACTTTCATGCAACACAGCTGGGTTGAGTCCACTCGAAGGGAGGGTCTGTGCTGCATTGTGAGTGAGCAAAGGCAAGGGAGCAAGGGAGGGAGCAGAGGGTGAATGTGGCTGTAATTCACCCAGCTGCAACTGAGCTAGCAAAAACAAAAGTAGGGCAGCTGTGCACAAACTTGGGTATGCAGCAGAAGGCAGAGAGGAGCACAGGGAAGCTCTCCATGTTTAGTGCAAAGGTGTGTGTTGCTCTTTATGCTGAGGTAAAAGACAACAGGGCTACAGAGAGTCCATTTCCAAAAATACTAGTGTATTTGTTGAACTCAGGATGGGAAATCAATCCTCTCTGAGGATATTGGCTCGCTAAGAAGGTGTTTTGTTCCTT
The DNA here is from genome assembly GCA_013389825.1 of Crypturellus undulatus. Classification (NCBI taxonomy): domain Eukaryota; kingdom Metazoa; phylum Chordata; class Aves; order Tinamiformes; family Tinamidae; genus Crypturellus; species Crypturellus undulatus. Next base: position 5,375 of record VWPW01006511.1, on the reverse strand, counting down.
GTGGATAGCTGGAGCCAGTCTTCCTGCTTTCTCAGCTAATTCCCCATCAGTTTGCTCCTGATTTGCTCTTGCTCTGACAAGCCACAATGAATTGCACTGTAATTCCATTTCTTTCAGCATTTGAAATCCCCTTCTACAAGTCCTGCTAATCAGGTGATGAAAATCTATAAGGAAACCTTCCAGGGCCACAGCAAGAGCCAGGATATCCTAAAGGCATCTGTCACACAGCAAGAGGCACTGGCCTGTAGCTGTGGGCGCAAATGCCAGAGGACAGAGGCGCCCGTGGGCTGAGCTGTAGCCACAGGAGAGCTTGGAAGAAGGGGCTGGTGCAGGGGGACAGTGACCCGTGGGAAGAGATCGCACAGATACGTACATAGGCTGAGGGAGAGGGCTGCAGTTCGGGAGTCCGTTCTCATCGAAGGCGTTGAGGTCACACCTGCACCAGTCTTCGATAACATCACCTTTCCCCGAGCACCAGTATGAGCTCATCAGGGCTCCCTTGAAAGCCTGATGCGAGAACAAAAAGCGTGAGCACGTATGCTGAAGAGGCAGCGAAACCCGGCCGGCGGCTCAGCCTCGTGCCGCGGAGCGGCAAGGGCGAGCGTGGAGAGCCGGGGATCCAGGGAACCTGCGGACGGGGCCTCCCCGGCTCTGCTGCGGACCCTCCGCACGGCCCTGGGCCCATCACGCCAAGTGCCCTCCGCAAGGATAGAGCGGGGCTGCTCATTGACCCATGTGTGCTGCTGCTGGCCTACCCACATGTGTGCTGCTGGTTGACCCGTGTGCGCCTCTTTGGGCACGGGATGGGGAGGGCACCTTCATGCCCAGGGGATCTCCTGTGGAGCAAGACCAAAGAGGTGCCTTGGTCTTGCTCCACAGAAGCAGAGAGACAGATGGAAGTCCCTTTGCAAGACAGGACATTGTAGCTAAGGTACCTCTGCACTGCTGGGAACTTTCCTGTGCGTCCCTCCCATAGCTGTTTCTGTCCCCATGAATAATGAAGTGATTCCCGTATCCACAGCAATACAGGCCACTGTCATCCCCCCATCTGTTTGCTGTTCATATGAGCTGCTCTCCTGCAAGCAAATTTGGGCTCTACTCACTTGTGTAAGGACTGTCCACAAGAAGAACTGCAAAATCTGACAAGAAATCTCCAAAATACTTTAGACTGTGCCCAGCTGGGAACACTTCCCTCTGCAGGCTGTCCTGAAGTTCACCAGGAGCCCTCTTGATTGCTCTTAGTAATGTAAACTGATCCACAGGAGTAAGAGCAGATGTCCGTGTGCTGGGATCCAAGACTGAAACACTTCCACTAAATTCCCAAAGTCCTTCAGGACTAATCCTGTGGTGTCTTCCCTCTGCTCATCCCAGAGCTTGGTGAGTGAGTTCAGGATGGCTGGTCCCTGTGCTGCTTCCCACACTCCAGGAGAGGGTTTTCCTCACTCCATACTCAGGTGCTGTTCAGATTTGATGTTTTTATGGCTGTTTCTTCTGCTACCCTTTGCCTGTCTTGTGTAATTAAGCTACACACTCAGAAGACAGCATCTCGCTGCACATAAACACACCAAATATAGAGCAGACTTTATGTGACGCCACAAAGTCCTGCTAGAACAATCACAATAGCCAACTTCATCCCTTAAAACAAACCTCTTTATAATCTTTTGACCTTTCCAAATACCCATTTTGGAGCCCAAACACCCAAAAGATCCTCTTTCATGTACAACAGCCGTGCTGCCAATCTCCGTTCAAGCAACTCCGCGTCTGCAGAGCAACGTTATTCCGCCCATTCAAATCTCTGGGAGCGCCGGCCTGCGGATGCCTGGATCCTGTGATACAGGCAGCCCTCCGTGGGGTTACGCCTTAGAGATAAAACGTGCCCTTTGGGGAGGATCGGGGCAGCTTCAGTGGATTTGGTATTTAGCACAAAACGGTAGGAAAAGCGCCATGCTGGGGCATTAATAAAAAGGAAAGGTATAAATAGAGGCTGACTTCATGGCTCCTATTGTTTGGGGTTCTGCCGCTTTCCCGGAGCACACGACCACCTTTATCAAGGTGCCTCCCGTCTCTTGCGCCTGAAATATTTCTGCTTCCAGACATTTGCGAAATGTGACTGTTCCAGAGGGGGAGGGAAAAAAAAAAAGAAGGAAGGAAGGAAGGAAAACCATGTGAAAGAGAGAAAATGTGACGTTATCTCATTTTATTCTTTCGAATTTAATTAAAGCACTGGACTGGAAAGGGCATCACAAAGTAATTAGAGAGCAAGGGAGACAGAAAGAAAGAGTTTATCAGACAGGGATGAGCAGGCGCAGATGTCCTTCTGCAGGAACCGCTGGCGCTGCAGGGGGTAAGGACAGAGGGAGATGTACGTAAAGGATGTGGGAGCGGGAGCCATGGGGCACAATGTATATCATTGGGGCAGGCGGGAAGTGGGGAGCTCACACAGCAGTCACGAGGGGACGGTGACGGGCTCCTACACATTGCCTGAAGGTACCTGAGCCCCTCATCTGCCCGGGTGGATGTGGTCGGATGTCACTGGCCAAGTCCCCTTGGCCAATGTGTGTGTGTCCACCCAGGTGGTGATGGTGGCAAATGAAAGTTGTTAAAAAAAGAAATAAAAAACAAAGACTGTGCCCAACCCGTAGTCATGGTCTCCTGCACACATGCAGGGCCATGTGCAGAGGGTGTCCAGAGCAGCAAGCGCTGGGGAAAGGGGAAGGTAAACACACCCATAGCCCAGCCTAGGGTCCAAGCACGGACCCTCCTCGCAGGCCCCTGGCTCCTGGGCCCCTCAGTGGTGCGGTGGTTGCCCAACCTCTGCCATCCCCAGCCACTCGTCCCCAGCGCAGCCCTCATGTCCCTGATCTGCTCCCTCTGCTTCTCCCTGCAGGCCCACATAACCCTAAGGAGAAACCCCACCAGCGCCTTGAGTCAAAGCCAAATTGCTTCTTTCCTCCTCTATTTTTTTTTTTTGCGATAAGCGCAAGGCGGGATGAGCAATCCCCTTCCCTCTGCCTGCCCAGGATTACACACGTTTTAATCAGCTCCTGCAGGTACACAGCCGCGGTCTGCCTTGTGTCAGCCTTCAGGGAAACGAGGTTAGCGGCTTGACGCGTCCTCCCATTGCGCTCATTAGGGCGAGCGCACCTACGCGCGGCACCGCTCCGCGGAGCAGGAGCCCCTGCTCCTGGCGGCAGCCTCGATCCAATTTTCCTGGCGTTTGTTCCTGGAGGAGCAGCCGGCTGACGTCAGGCCGGTCAGGGCGGCGGGGCGCAGTGCGTTCGCCCTCACTCGCTGTTAACGAGGGCTTCTAGGAAGCGGGTCGTGACAGGCAGCACGTGCCCGGCGGCAAACGGAGGCAGGGAAGGCCTTGCGGGAAGCAGAACGGTGGGATGAGGCTCAGAGCTCTCTTCGGAGTGACGGAAAGCAGAGGCTGCTCTCACAACCTGAGGGCACCTCTTCAGGGCGTTTATCATCCCTTTAGGAGGCTCCATGGGGACACTCACTGCCCTTTGGGGACACTCACTTTCCCTGCAGAGACTCCAAGACAAACTGAGGGTCTGGAAAAACTTTCAGTACTCTCTGGTCTTCCCATCTCGGAAGACGTTATAGCCACTTTTGCTATAGCCCATGCTTCCTTCTGGCACCTTCCCTACTGGGCTCTGGATGGAGCCTGCTCCATCTGGCATCAGAGGGTGCTACTAAGCCCCTCGCTGCCTTACCCTGGAAGGGTGATAGCTTCAGGCTCCCTGGTTTAGCCTGGCCCTGAGGGTACGCTGCACTCAAACGCTCCTCCTGCCTGAGATGGCAGGAAAACCTTTGCTTCCTTTTCTCCTCCTGACTGTGTAACAAGTAGGCAAGGGACTGCTCACCCAAACCCAGGAGAACTGCACTTGTCACCCAAACCAGGAGCCTCATGTCACAGCAAGAGCAAGAGCAACGGATCAAGGATGCCCTGAGACCTGTCCCATGGGCAGCTGCAGCCCTGAGGGTCAGGTGTAACCCAAACCTGTCCCACGGCGAGAGGGCTGCTACTCCTCCTATTTCCAGCCTCAGTAGGCTACCTCCAACCAAGGGCTATTCCATGTGTACCTCCTTCCTTCCCGCGGTGCTACCTGCCTGTCTCTGCTTTGGGTGCTCTGTCATGGTACTCATGGCACACTACAGAGCCGCGAGAAGCAAGGACAGGGACGCGCAGAGCATGCGGGGACAGGGATGGCACAGGGACCATGGACAGGCGTCTACACCACACGCACGGCTTCCCACTCTACCCGCACTTGCCAACCACTCCCGGGAATCTCAACGCCCCTCTGTGCCCTAAGGCAATTTTATCTTTCATTTAAAAGTATCCAAATTGTATTGTTTCCCTGTGAGTCAGCCCATTTAGTTTATGTCCTTCAGTGCCAGAGGGGAAATTTATGAGTTGAGAAACTGGCTCAAAACGTTTATTTTCTAGATGACGAGTCATGCCATTAGATATATAGCATTATGAATCATAGGAACAGCATCTAATTTGCTCTTAAAGGTATAATAGGTCTGACTCTCCACACCCATATACACACATATACTGGATTGATAGTTCCCCCACAGGATGGCTAGTTCATTTGTTTTGACACAAGCAAGACTTACAGGACCATAAAGTCCCATCTTACCGTAAGTTAAGCCTATTCATAAAAAAATATTAGGGAAATGAACGATCAGCTAAGCACATTTATCCTAGACTTGACTGCATATGGATCTTTCTGCTGTTGTTATTTGTGCTCAAGGGGAGGCCGATTGGCTCCATTTTATACCTCAGATGCTCAACAACAGAATATTTCCTCTGTCCTCTGTTAGACCTGCCTGATGCAGGCAGAAGTATTAAGCTATTTTTGACTGTGGGTTTTCATCCCCAGAGAGGGAGATACTAGGCCACGAAGGAACCTTTCAGATGAGCAGTTGTACTTGGCACGCACCGTGGAGCATTGTCATTGCCAAGTTGGGTACTCAAAAGGGTGGTGGTGGGTGATTCTCTTGGTTCTTGGACCTGGTCTTCCCCATGCTCAATGGGAATATGAAAATCTGGGTTAAGGTTATGGTTGATATGCACCTCAGTTTCTGGAAAAATTAAAAAAAGAAATACAAGAAGGAAGGGAAAAAAAGTAAAAAAAGAAAAGACCAGGCATGCTGGATACAACTGGATTNAAAAAAAAAAAAAAAAAAAGACAAGACGAGGCATGCTGGACACAACTGGATTTTGCAGGGATCTGCTGCAGATATCCAAGATGGACTAAAAGTTAGTGTTTGCTATTTACACTGGCTTCTTTTTTTTTAAAAAAAAAAACGTATTTTCTCAGAGATAGTTTTCTAAACTAATTTAAAATAACTAGGAAAACAAA